>JARHVA010000289.1:4075000-4107500 GCA_037957365.1 Torreya grandis
AGGCCTATACACTAGGGATAACTTAGTTAATAAAATCAAATGACAAACACAACTGAAAAGAAAGGAATCAAATACAAGAGTTACTTCACCTTCCTTGGATGCTCCAAATGCCTTTGTAGTGGTGGCTTGCTCGGCTTGTGCTCGTGAAGTCCTTGGAAATAGAAGCTTGGATACCTCCATCTCTCCTTGGCACCTTTGGCTTATGGCTTGGCTTGGAATCAATTTGGCATGGTAACACTAGTTTCATGAAGCTTTTAGAACCAATCCTGCATTATAAGTTTGTGCAAATTAATCTCAAAAATGATGTTATGAGGCCTCTTATTTATAGATTTTTGGATTTGATTAGAATCAACCTCAACCATCCATCTCAAGATTGAGATGTGTAATTGAGGATTAATTCAATTTTTGGAATTAAGTTTGTAATTATCCTCATCATGACATTGGAAGAAGGGGCAATTAAGAGGCATGGAGGGCCTCATGGAAGGCATTGATGAGGCATGGAGGGATGAATCTTGATATTTATGGCATTTATGGCCTAGGGATATCTTCCTAAAAAATGAGGTCACTTGATGATGAAAATATTCAATATTCATTCTAAAAATAAGTATTCAACAAGTTTCCATGAAATTATTAATTAGGCCTTAATTTGGGTTAATTAGCTCTTAAGCATGATTAAGCACATTATGCACAAATTACCCAAATTGATTAGAATGCCTTTTTATTGGTCCTAAATTTGATTGGATTAGAATTAGAATGTGCTATCAGATGCATTGGATGCATATTACCATTTGTGATGTTTCCAATAACAAATAACAAAGGCATGAGTCTTGTGTAAAAGATTTGATAAGAAAGAGTAGTCTAGAGCATGTGGGTGTAAAATTGCCATTTTGACTCGAAATGAACTGATCAAAGTTAACTGGCCCATAAAATGCATTGCCCCATTTAGGGAAACCCTAGACAAAATTGGCACTTGAAAATGTAAGTTTCACATCATTTAGCATGTTTTAGTGTTTTTAGGCCAAATTATGCATTTTGGGTGGAAATTGGCCAAAAGCCTAATTAGAGGTTATTGGTGGCCAGTTTTAGGTGTCTATAGTTTACCCCTATTTAAGAAGGCATTACAAGTTATAAGCATAGTAACATCTTCTCAAAGAATGAAAAGGTCTTGTATGCCTATAATTGGAATGATGATAAACTAACTATATGACTCCCCTTGGAGGGAATGGTCTGCACAAGCAGGTCGACAAACAGTCCCTCAAAAAGAAAGAAGTTAAATGAGAGGACAAAGGAAAGGAAGGATGATGGGGTGAAAGCACAAAGATACTAAAAAATTAGTCAAAATCATTAAGAATGCAAATGGGATGGTGTGAAATGATTTTGCCAAGGGTGGTTATAAGCATTGTACCCTGATAGTGGCAACATGGTATTATAACACAATGATTTTCTCAAAGGTGGTTATAATCATTGAGAAGATGGAACTACCCCAGTTAGGATATACAAATAAGATAACAACATGCCCCTATATAGGCAAAAAAAGTAAAGTGGTGACAACATAATGATTTTTCCACATTGAAAAATGCAGGTGGGATGGTGTGTAATGATTTTCCCATAGGTAGTTATAATCATTGGAGCCCAATTATGGAAAACATGATAAACTTGATCAAGGATGATGATAACTTGACATAAAGGGTAATGATGAATTGGAACAACCTACTAGTAGGGAGATGCTCATCTAAACTAATAAAGATTAAAATTATTTCATGGTCAATTACTCTATTTGGGATATGATTGAGAGTGGAATCAAGATGTTAGTGATGAAGAGATGCCACCATTGCTGAATAGACTTCTTGAAGCTGACGTTTGTTGTAGCATGTGTCAGTAGGCATAATGGTATAACATCATGAGGAATTCATTGAAATACGCATGAGGACTAACTCCCATAATCTAATACTCAATAAAAAAAAGTATTCAACAAGTTTCCATGGAATTATTAATTAGGCCTTGATTTGGGTTAATTAGCTCTTAAGCATGATTGAGCACATTATGCACAAATTACCCAAATTAATCAGAATGCCTTATTATTGGTCCTAAATTTGACTAGATTGGAATTGGAAAGTACTATCAGATGTGTTGGATGCATATTTATATTTAGGATGCTACCAATAAAAAATAAAAAAGGCATGCATCTTGTGTAAAACATTTGATAGGAAAGAGTAGTCTAGAGCATGTGGGTGCAAAATTAGCATTTTGACTCAAAATGAACTAATCAAAATTAGCTAGCCCATAAATTGTATTTCCCCATTTAGGGATACCCTAGCTAAAATCAGCACTTGAATATGTCAGTTTCACATCATTTAGCATGTTTTAGTGTTTTTAGGCCAAATTGTGCATTTTGGGTGGAAATTGGCCAAAAGCCTGATTGGAGGTTATCGGTGGCCAGTTTTAATTGTCTACAATTTGCCCCTATTTATGAAGATGTTAAAAACCATAGGAAAAACAATGTCTTCTCAAATAATGAGAAATGGCCTGTATGCCAAAAAGAAGATGATGGTTGAAGAACACAACTTCAAATGGTTTTGGGAATCCTATGATGATGCCCCCTTGAGGGAGTGACCATCACATTTATTGATGGATGGTCCCTCAAAAAGAAATAAGAAGAATGGTGGAATTAATCTATGGTTGAGATTAATTTAAATAAGAAAATGCTTGCATGTATTGATGTAAAAAGGATATTGATTTGCCCAAAGGTGGTTATAATCAAGAATACAAGTCAAAATAATGATTTTCCCATGGGTGGTTATAATCATTAAGAGGACCTAGATTGGCTAAAGATGATTGTTCCCCAATTAGGGCTGATTAACAAGCATAACTCGAGGATATAACTTGGAATATATATTAAAGATGAGTAGGTGAAAAGTGATGAAAGAGATGAATAGAATAATAAGATTGATTAGTGTGAATGATTCAGTTGTACCTACCAATGAGGAGATGCTCATCCTAATTAACAATGCCACAAGTAGAATGGCTAATGGGTTAATTTGATCAAGGGTGAGATGGAAGGATTTGCCAAAGTGCTAAGGAGAAACTTCTATGGATCCATTGATTGTAGACCTTCTTGAAGCTAAGTTTTGTTGTATCATGTGATGGTAGGCTTCATGATATAACACCATAAAGATTATCCCAAAATATGCATAAGGACTGACACGTGATCCAATAAACACTTGAAAATAATGCACCAATGATAAAAACCATGATGACAATGTTAATGGATGAATATGGATGGACTCAATAATAATGTGCACAAGGAATCACCTAATGAACACATATAGACTGATTCAAGGCAATAGTGTTAAAATAAAACAAACAAGCAAGTAAATAAACAAACAAATAAACAAGGAACCTGAAATAAATAAACAAATAGAAAGCTTGAAAATAAAAGCAAAAGAAAGCATCCTAATAATGACAATGACCTAGTAAGGTGGAATAAGGATAAATGACTAGGCTTAGATAGGACAAATGTTTTTGTATTTTGAGATATTATGAATGTTTTTGGAATTTTGAGGTATCTTAATTTGTTAGATAATGACAAGATACCTGCTCACAAAATGATGAGAGTGTTTGGCTTAGGTTACTCACAAAATAGTGAGAGCATATGGAAAGGGGGACAAATGTGACCTCAACATGAATTGATAATGACCTACATAGTCCTAAAATGGCCTCAAGTAATAGTAATTGCATCTACATAAAATGTGGGGAAAAACCAACTAGGTCCCAAAAAGTTCTCAAATCTGGCAAATGGCCAGTCAAATGAAAATAGTAATGGCAAGGTGATGTGGAAATGCATGATAAAAAAGTGTTACCCCTAGTTTTCCCATAGGTATTTATAACTAGGATATAATGGCATAAGTCAATGATACTAATTTTCCCATAGGTGGTTATAATTAGTAGCAAGACTACTGAGACAATGATTTGCCCATAGGCAGTTATAATCAAGCTCACATAAACAAAAATAGATATAGAATGAAAGATATCTTGATAGATAAAATATCACACTACTTTCATATACTATCATTAAAGCATAGATTGGATTGATTGTTGAAACTTGATTATAATCCTCTCACAAAAGGTGTGGGGAGAACCAAATGAACCAAGATCAAAACATGATTTGGTAAGGTGACCAAAAATAGGCTTTGGTCTAGATAGGAATGGAATGATAGGATGGTATGGTATTTTTATGGATAATTATGGCTTGAAAAATTGGATAAAATAATAAGAGGGTTTTTCCCAAGTGATGGATTGAATAGTTTGGTAATTCATCATTGGCAAATGGATATGTAATAATGGCAATGGCATGGTACATGTTTTTGGCCTGGGCATGGTTTTTGATTCTATTGTTTATAATGATGGGGAGATTCACATCCTAATCAAAAAATGATACAAATATAATACTTGATCATGTTAATTTCTAGCCCACACTTTGTTTGAATAACTACTCTATCAAGAATGGCCTAGATTTTTGGTTACTAAAAATGTTTTTGTGATCTTCACTGATCATTGATTTTGATTCCTTCATGTATTGAGACAAGGTATTGTTATAGCCTCTACAAATGAAAGTACAAGCATGGATGGTAAATAAGGATAAATAATGGATGGTAGGTTTGACTATGAAATGGAATGGTAGATGATAATGGAGTGTGGAATGGTTGGGAAACAAATGAAGATCAGGACATTCAGTCACATGTAATGTTACTGATGCTTGATTTGACATAATTTTGGTTATGGCAGGGTTGTATACCTCTGAAGATGCTCTTAATAGGACCATGAGATTTTTCTATTCCTTGGTCTTGAGAGTAGCTTTCATCTGATTATGTTGTAGATTGGAAGTTATTTTGATTTGATCTTTCATTTGATCTTCATAAAATAGTGAAGAAATTTTGTGCTCAACTATTTGGTGCCTCAATGGGGTTTTCACCAATAAATTTATCTTTATTTTCCCATAACACCTTTGAGAAGGTTTCACTAATGAACATTGGATTTTGACTTTGATTTTCTTCTAGTGCTTTTAAAAAAGTTTCACTAGAATATGCTGAGTTCTAACTGTGATTATTCCCTAGCACCTCTAAAAAGGTTTTACTAGGAGAGTGTTCTTTTTATAAATGAATGTTATCTTGGCCTCCTTGCTCTTCTTCAAATGATATGTCACCATGAATGTAGTTCAATAAAGTGTGATTCTATCGGTCCCAATCAACACTTGTGGGAGATGTAATGTCAATAATATGGATATTTTGGTTGATGGTAATGGCCTATAGAATGGTAATGAAATGGGGAGAGGATACATAATCCTCATAGAAGATACTAGGATAACTTGTGTCAAAGCTAAAGTACTCATCCTCAAAAACCATATAAAGATCACAAATTTATTCAAATTGATCTATGAGGCATGTGTAACCAATGTTGTAACAACCATGAGCATATTCTTCATCTAAATCTAATTCTAACTCAAGGGACTCTGAATCTAATATTAATTTTGATTTTGATGCTAAATTTGATGTTAGTTCAATAATAAAACTTGATTCTAATTTTGATTCTTCATCTGATGGATACTCTATTACAATGATGTCTTGTTGAATGCTTGGGTTTGGATAAGTAATAGACTATGATGGCATAATGGGCTCCACAAAAATTGGTTTGTTAAAGTGAGACTCCTCTAAGATGGGAAAGAGGACAAGAGACAACTCCTCAGATACTGGCTTGTTGATAGGAGGCTCTTAAAAAAATAGGCACATGGTCAAGGTAATGATTTGTCTATAGGTGGTTATAATCATTAAGAAGTGACTTAACAAAGACTGGCTTGTCCAAGTGAGACTCCTTGAGAAATGGTATATGATCAATAGGCAATTTATCATAGGCTGACTTATCAAAAATGGTTAATTCAATAGAAACATCTTGGATTGGTTGGCTATTTTATCCTTAGTTTCCAATGAGTTAGAAAATATCAGTTTTGAACACAGCTTGGTTTGTGAATGATTGGATCGGTTGAGGTTTGGTTGGGATTGGTACTCGATGAGGAATGACTTGTGGTTGGATAATGGTAGGGCATTGGGGAGCATGATTTCTCTCATGAGCCAAAGGACAAAGTCTTAAGATGGTAATGATAGGGTGTTGTGGAGCATGATTGCTCACACAAGCCAAAGGACTAGGTCATGGAATGATGAAGGGGCATTTTGAAGCTTTATTTCTCACACAAACCAAAGGATAAGGTCTTGTTATAGAAATGGTTAGGTATTGTGGAGATTGGTTGCTTGCATAAGCCAACAGACTAGGTCTAATAATGGTAATGGTATTCCCTGGATAGTGCATAGTTGATAGATCATATAATCTAAAGTTGGGTTAGGGGTAGTCAATGATTGAATAAAAAAAGGATGTCATGAAACTTGATTGCTTGCACAAGCAAAAGCATCTAAGTCTTCCTTATAAACTGGATCATCCTTATATTGAGTTGGATCATAAGATGGTTCTTAACTTTATTCCACATATTAATTATTGAAAAGAGGGTATGGATTCATATCCCAAACAACATTATCTATAGTTGGGTCTTCAAACTCATCTTCACAAGCCTTTTCATACCAATCAAGGCCTTGAGTTGGATCATAAGTTGATTTGTGACTTTGTTCCCATGAATGATTAATAATAGAAATCTATCTCACAAACCATATTATCATCATTGGGGTCTTGAGAAAAGTCATAAAAGTCATTTTATGTAGCCATTCTATCATAAGTTAGATTGTAAGTAACTCCAATATAAGTGTAGTGAGACACATCCACATAAATGATGAAAGCTCTAAAAACAAAAAGGCTTAGAGTTCTACAAACTCTGAAAAATGATCCAAAGGTCAAATGGTTCAAAATTGGTCCAACTTGGTTAAAAGGGTGGAGATTTACCTCCAATGTGGTTTGAAAGTGGAGTTATATCTCCAAAATGATTTGTGTTAAGACTTGGCATAAAATAGTTTAACATCAAATGTCAAATGTCATACACACAAAAGGTCAAGCATCTGAATAAAAACTAACATGCCAAAGGTTAGGTCAAAGTGTTCTAAACAAGGTTTAAACTAGGGAAGGGAAAAGTTGAGTTGCTAGGTCTTTTGTCCAAACTGAGAGTTAAAAACTAGGCTCAAACAAACATGCATGATCTAATTTGATTTAATCTAATAAGTTTGGAAACAACTTTGACATAAACCCAACACATAGAATTAAACATAAACATGTTCAGTTGGTATAAGGCATAAGACAAAAGGCTCTTTGAAGAAAGACTATGTTTTCCCAAATAAAAGCATTAAAAATGATGAGGATAGGTGCTAAACAAATAAACTATCAATAGTTTTCAAATTTGGGTAATTATTTAACTAAAGTTATGCAAACCAAAAGAGAAAGATCTATGTATCAACCCCATGAATTGAGGCCTAAAAATAAATAAATCAATGTTTGGATCCAAGCATGACAAGGCTAATTAAAAAATCAATGTTAAAAACTAGGATTTGACCAAAAAGGCTAGACCAGATTGGATAACATGATGGCACAAGATAAAGGTCTAAATGGTATACACACAATGGTTTGAAACAAATGGTTTTTGATAAAATGGTAAATAAGTCTTGAAATAAATTGAGCATCCTAATGGCATAAGCATACTCAAATGATGTGATCAATGATATGTTTCAAAAGAATCAAAGGCATAAATGGTTTGACATGATTTAGGCAGCATAATACTACCCTCTGAAACTTAAATGACACACACAAACAAGTTTAGCAAAAATTACAAGGCACAAGTGTGGTGTAAAATGGCTAGCATAATGCCTCTTTACAAAAAAGAGTGACATATAGATAAATTGGTTTTGACATGGATTTATGAGCAAATAAATAGGTTTTAGTCTCAAAACATAACAAATGAGAAAATGATCCAGAAATACACTAAGTATAATCATCCAAATCCTAGAAAGGGTATGACACGTGGGGTTCACTAAACTATAAAATTTCAAATGTTTAAAGGGGAATCAATTGGAAAATGACTTTTATGTCAAATGATGCAAAAGACAAGCATGGAAATTGGGTGACTATGGCATTGGCTAGTTGTAAAAAATTCTAGTCCTTTTTACAAGGACTACATCCTACTATTTGCTTAGTGTAGAGTGATGTCCAAATATAGATACATCCCATGTGTAACTCTAATGGAGTAAGTGAAGTTAATGTTAGGAGATGAAATCCTAGGTTAAAGCTTCCCTAAATAACTTGTGGGAGGTAATGACGTCCCCCTCACAAGCCAAGTTTGCATGAAATAAAAGACTAATAGAAAGACTTTAGGGTCATTTTTAAGATCACCTAAACTTTGACGAGTTTTTAGGCAGTGATTTAGATGAATTTTTTTCTAAACCTTAGACTAGGCTATTTGCAATAGGAATGGTGCTTTTGATTCCAAGGGTTCCCCATAGGGGACAAATGGAAGAACATACATGAAACATTCCTCTTTTTTCCAAACAAAATCTAACTAAACAACTATTGCAAATAAAAATTGAAAAGTGTATTCAATTCTAAGCCCAAAATGAAATATTTGGTGGTGTTAATTTGACCCCTTGGTCTTAGTTGCAAAAATTTGAAAAACATTCACTAAAACATATAAATTCCTTGTTAAATACCCAAAACAAAGTTCCTAATTCATTTTTAAGCATGCAAGAAGTGATTTAAACATGTTTTGAGCAAATATCCTACTTGGTCATATAGCAAAATTGTTAGCATGTCCTTAAGCTTTGAAGCCCCTTTGAGTTTCAAATAATAAACTTTGAAAAAATAGGTCTCAGGTCTATGTTTTTGGAAAAACACAGTGACTGACATCATTTAATACCACCAACATCAGTTATGACTAATCAAGATCTAACCGATGTCAGTTTTGTTGATCGATGTTTGTTAAGAAGGAAATTGATGTCAGTATTTCTATAGATGTCAGTTACTGTGTAAAAATTGTGGCAACCAAAAATGGCAAAATAAAGTTAGAAAATCAATTTTTAAGAGTTTTAAGAGCTCAAATAAATATTTTAGAGTTGGAAAAGGATCTCATTTAGGTGTAGGATTCATCTTGTCCCATCGGGCATACCATTATGTGATCTAAGAATTTGACTCAAGAGAGGATGGTTAATATGGTGTTAGTTCCAAAATGAAAACAAAGTGAAATAAACACACTAATATCATAACATCTCTAGGCCTAGACATTAGAGAGAGCTTATTTAACAAAAGAAAATGAAAAACATGACTAAAAAGAAAGGAATCAAATACAAGAGTTACTTCACCTTCCTTGGATGCTCCAAATGCCTTTGTAGTGGTGGCTTGCTCGGCTTGTGCTCGTGAAGTCCTTGGAAATGGAAGCTTGGATACCTCCATCTCTCCTTGGCACCTTTGGCTTGTAGCTTTGCTTGGATTGGAATGAATTTATCATGGTAACGTGAGTTTCATGAAGCTTTTGGAGCCAATCCTGCATTATAAGTTTGCATAGATTAAGCTTAGAAATGATGTTATGAGGCCTCCTATTTATAGATTTTTGGATTTGATTAGAATCAACCTCAACCATCCATTTTAAGATTGAGATGTGTAGTTGAGGATTAATTCAATTTTTGGAATTAAGTTTGTAATTATCCTCAACATAACATTGGAAGAAGGGGTAATTAAGAGGAATGAAGGGCATCATGGAAGGCATTGATGAGGCATGGAGGGCATGAATCCTAATATTTGTGGCATTTATGGCCTAGGGATGTCTTCCCAAGAAATGAGGTCACTTGATGATGCATATATTCAATATTCATTTATAAAAATAAGTATTCAACAAGTTTCCATGGAATTCTTAATTAGGCCTTGATTTGGGTTAATTAGCTCTTAAACATGATTAAGTAAATTATGCACAAATTACCTAAATTGATCAAAATGCCTTGTTATTAGTTTTAAATTTGATTGGATTTAAATTAGAAAGATATATCAAATGCATTGGATGTGTATTCCCATTTAGGATGTTGCCAATAATAAATAATAAAGGCATGAGTCTTGTACAAAAGATTTGATAGGAAAGAGTAGTCCAGAGCATGTGGGTGCAAAATTAACATTTTGACTCAAAATAAACTGATCAAAGTTAGTTGGCCCATAAATTACATTGCCCCATTTAGGGATACCTTGGCCAAAATAAGCACTTGAATATGTCATTTTCACATCATTTAGCATGTTTTAGTGTTTTTAGGCTAAATTGTGCATTTTGGATGGAAATTAACTAAAATATTGATTAGAGGTTATCGATGGCTAGTTTTAGGTGTCTATAGTTTGCCCTTATTTGGGAAGGCATTGAAAGCTATAAGCATAATAACATCTTCTCAAAGAATGAAAAGGTCATGTATGCCTACAACAACAATGATAATAAACTAACTATATGATGCCCCCTTAAGGGAATGGTTGGTACAAGCAGGTCGGCAAATAGTCCCTAAAAAATAAAGAAGCAAAAAGAGGGGACCAAAGAAAGGATGGATGTTGGGGTGAAAGCACAATGATACTAAAAAATTAGTCAAATTCATTGAGAATGCAAGTGATACAATGTGCAATGATTTTCCTAAAGGTGGTTATAAGCATTATACCCCGATAGTGGCAATGTGGTATGATAACATAATGATTTTCCCAAAGGTGGTTATAATCATTGAGAAGATGGAGCTACCCCAGTTAGGATAGATAAATTAGATAACAACATGCCCTTATATAGGTATAAAAAGTAAAGTGGTGATAACACAATGATTTGCCCAAGGGCAGTTATAATCATTGAAAAATATAGGTGGAATGGTGTGCAATGATTTGCCCATAGGTGGTTATAATAATTGGACCCCGATTATGGAAAACATGATAAACTTGGTCGAGGATGATGATAACTTGACATAGAGGGTAATGATGAATTAGAACAACCTACTAGTAGGGAGATGCTCATATGAGCTAATAAAGGTTGAAATTCTTTCATGGTCAATTACTCTATTTGGGATATGATTGACAGTGGAATTAGGATGTCAGTGGGGAAGAGATGCCACTGTTGTGAATAGATTTCTTGAAGCTAAGGTTTGTTATAGCACGTGTTAGTAGGAATCATGGTATAACATCATGAAGACCTAGCTAGAATATGCATGAGGATTGACTCTCATAATCTAATACTTAATAAAAAACAAGTATTCAACAAGTTTCCATGGAATTATTAATTAGGCCTTGATTTGGGTTAATTATCTCTTAAGCATGATTAAGCACATTATGCAAAAATTACCCAAATTATTTAGAATGCCTTGTTATTGGTCCTAAATTTGACTGGATTGGAAGTGGAAAGCACTATCAGATATGTTGGATGTGTATTCCCATTTAGGATGTTACCAATAACAAATAACAAAGGCACAAGTCTTGTGCAAAAGATTTGATAGGAAAGAGTAGTCTAGAGCATGTGGGGTGCAAAATTAGCATTTTGGCTCAAAATGAACTGATCAAAGTTAGCTAGCCCATAAATTTCCTTGCCCCATTTAGGGATACCCTAGCCAAAATCGACACTTGAATATGTCAGTTTCACATCATTTAGCATGTTTTAGTATTTTTAGGAAAAATTGTGTATTTTGGGTGGAAATTGGCCAAAAATCTGATTGGAGGTTATCAATGGCTATTTTTATGTGTTTACATTTTCCCCCTTTTTGGGAAGATGTTGAAAATCATAGGCAAACCAATGTCTTTTCAAAGAATGAGAAATGGCCTGTATGCCAAAAAGAAGATGATGGTTGAAGAACACAACTCCAAATGGTTTTGGGAAGCCTATGATGATGCGCCGTCAAGGGAGTGGCCATCACATTTGTTGATGGATGGTCCCTCAAAAAGAAATAAGAAAAAGGTGGAATTAATTCATGGTTGAGATTAATCCAAATAAGAAAATGATTGCATGCATTGATGTAAAAGGGATACTGATTTTCCCATAGGTGGTTATAATCAAGAATAAAAGTCAAAATAATGATTTGCCCATAGGTGGTTATAATCATTAAGAGGACCTAGATTAGGTAAAGATGATTGTGCCCCAGTTAGGGATGACTAGCAAGTATAACACAAGGATATAACTTGGAATACAAATTAAAGATGAGCATGTGAAAAGTGATGAAAGAGATGAATAGAAGAATAAGATTGATCAGTGTGAATGATTTAGTTGTACCTACCAATGATGAGATGAGCATCCTTATTAACAATGACACGACTAGAATGGCTAATGGGTTAATTTAATCAAGGGTGGGATGGAAGGATTTGTCAAAGTACCAAGGAAAAACTTGTATGGCTCTATTGATTGTAGACCTTCCTGAAGCTAAGTTTTGTTGTATCATGTGATGGTAGGCTTCATGATAGAAAACCATAAAGATTATCCCATAATATACATATGTACTGATGCCCAATCCAATAAACACTTTAAAACAATGCACCAATGATAAAAAACATGATGATAATGTTAATGGATGAATATAGATGGACTCAAGAATAATGTGCACAAGGAATAACCTAATGAACACATATAGACTAAGTCAAGGTAATAGTGCTAAAAGCAATCAAATAGGCAAGAAAATAAACAAACAAACTAAATAAACAAACAAACAAACAAGGAACTTGAAATAAACAAATAAATAGAAAGCCCAAAAACAAAATCAAAAGAAAGCATCCAAATAATGACAATGCCCTAGTAAGGTGGATTGAGGATAACTGACTAGGCTTAGATAGGACAAATGTTTTTGGATTTTGAAATATTATGAATATTTTTGGAATTTTGAGATATCTTAACTCATTAGAGAATGACAAGATACCTACTCATAAAATGATGAGAGAGTTTGGCTTAGGTTGCTCATAAAATGGTGAGAGTGTATGGAAAGGTGGACTTAGGTGACCTCAACATGAATTGAGCATGACCCACATAGTCTTGAAATGACATCATGTTAGTAATTCCATCCACATAAATGGTGGGGAAAAACCAACTAGGTCCCAACAATTTCTCAAATCTAGCAAATAACTAGTCAAATGAAAATAGTAATGGTAAGGTGATGCGGCAATGCATGATAAAAAAGTGTTGCCCCTAATTTTCCCGTAGGAAATTATAACTAGGATACAATAGCATAGGTTAATGATACTAATTTTCCCATAGGTGGTTATAATTAGTAGCAAGACTATTGAGATACTAATTTGCCCATAGATAGTTATAATCAATCTCACATAAACAAACATGGATATATGATGAAAGATATCTTGCCATATCAATTGTCACACTAATTTCATAGATTGTCATTAAAACATGGATTGGATTGATTGTTGAAACTTGGTTAGAATCCTCTCACAAAAGGTATGGGGAGAACCAAATGAACCAAGATCAAAATAGGATTGGGTAGGATGACTAAGATTAGGCTTTGGTCTAGATAGGAATGGAATGATAGGATAGTATGGTCTTGCTAAGGATAATGATGGTTTGATAAATTAGATAGATTGGTAAGAGGGTTTCCCCCAAGTGATGGGGTGAATGGTTGGGTACTCTGATACTTAAAAATGGATATGTAACAATGACAATGGCATGGTTCATGTTTTTGGCCTAGGTGTGGTTTTTGATTCTATTGTTCCTACTAATGGGGAGATGCACGTCTTAATCAAAAAATGATATAAATAGGATACTTGGTCATGTTAATTTCTAGCCCACACCTCATCTAGATAATTACTCTATCAAGAATGGCCTATAGATTTGGTTACTGAGAATGCTTTTGTGATCTTCATTGGTCATTGATTCTAATTCCTTAATGTATCAAGACAAGGTATTGTCATATCCTTTGCAAAGGAAAGTGAAACCATAGATGGTAAATAGGGATAAATAATGGATGGTAGGTTTGACTATGAAATGGAATGGTAGATGATAATGGAATGTGGAATAGTTTGAAAACAAATGAAGATCAAGAATTTTAGTCACACGTAATGCTGCTAATACTAGATTCGACATAATTTTGGTTGTGGTGAGGCCATAGAACTCTGAAGATGCTCTCAATAAGATCATCAAATTGTTCTATTTCTTGATCTTGAGAGTAGTTACCATTTGATTATGCTGTAGATTGGAAGCTATTTTGATTTGATCTTTCATTTTATCTTCATCAAGTAGTGAAGAAATTTTGTACTCAACTATTGGTGCCTCAATGAGGTTTTCACCAATAAATTTATCTTCATTGTCTCGTAGCACCTTTGAGAAGGTTTCACTAATGAGCATTGGATTTTGACTTTGATTTTCTTCTAGCACCTTTAAAAAAGTTTTGCCAAAAGATGTTGAGTTCTGGCTTTGATTGTTTCCTAGCACTTCCAAAAAGGTTTCACAAGGAGAGTGTTTTTCTACTACATGAGTGTTGTCTTGGCCTCCTTGCTCTTCTTCAACTCCTATGTCACCATGAATGTAGTTTAACAAAGTTTGATTCTATTGGTCCCAATCAACACTTATGGGTGATGGAATGTCAATAATATGGCTATTTTGGTTGATGGCATTGGGTAAATATTTTGTCGTCAACTAACTGAAGGCAAAATGGGTATATCAACCACAGTGTAATGAGATAAATCTCTCTTCTCAGCAAGGGGAGGCTCCCTATAAACTATAATATACCGATATAAACTGAAAATAGACTCAGAGGTGAGATCATACCATCCATCTCTCTTTTTTCAGAGATGATGTTCACAAGGTAAAGGAAAATTCTTGTGTAATAAATGAAAGCAATTATCTTCTTTCAAAAATGATGTTCAGTAAATAGTAGGAAAACTTCTTGGGTAGTAACTAGATCCACAAGAAACCCATGAAAACACAAAGTCTTTTGTTGCTTCTCTTACTGATTTAGAACTAATATCATAGTAGAATGAAGTACAAATAAAAGTCTCCACCAAAAACTACAATAGAGTATATGATCACAAAAGATAAAAGTAGTTTAAAGACTTTCCAATATCCTTTATGCTGAATTGCAAAACACACAAGCTAAAGACAATTATGGTAGCACAAAGTCTCCACAATCAGCTTCAAGACATCTTCCAGATTATTTTCACTTGCTCTAGTTATTCGATCAAATAGATAAGACTATATTTAGGAAAGAGACATAATAAAAATCTCCCACATAACACAAGTCATTTTAACACAAAGTTTGAAAGGTCACTTGCTATCTCATTCACCTGATAAAATATGATTAACAATCTGAGCTCAAAGTCTCAAAAATGCCTTTCAATTTAGGTAGAGTTTTGCTTCTAATAATTGAGAGATCTCCCTTATCTAAAATGAGAGATTAAAATATATAGCATCTAAAGAAAGACTTTAGCACTTGTTTTCAGAAAATGGCCCATGCTACTTTGAATGCATTGGAAAGAGGAAGTTCTATGTAGGGGCCATGCTAGAGCATGTTACTAGTCTTGACTTTGGCATTTAACTCATATCAAATGTCTTCTCCAAAGAATGGGTTACCTAATCCTCTAAAAGGCAAGGCTGCTCCTCTTTATGATACTTACATGACTGTCCACTCATCTTTAGTCAAATGAAGAAAAATAGGCCACACCATTGAATGCTTGCATTCTCTGATATCCACTTGGTAGACTATTCCACCCACTGGAATAACTCTTCCACCAATGCTTTTAGATTCTCTATTTTATTCCCTCTTTCCTTGCTATATTTTGTCTCTTCCTAGTGATTCAAGCTCTCAGGGCTATCTTCTCACCTTCTACTGGCTTCTTTGGCTCCTTTCTCAGTGGATCACTGAGTTTGTCCTTAGGTCTGCATTATTTGAAAATCAATGGTTATTCCATTATCCTAAATTTGACATCTGTGGGGACATCACCGGTTGATTAAACCATTTTGAACCTTGAACCATATTTTTATAATTCACTGGTTCAATGGTTCAATATTTTATGTTTTTCAAAGAGTCATGTTTGCTCAATCTTCTTATGAATTCAATTTGTATTGTTGAACTAACTATTTGAACCTTTTGTTGGAACCTTCCATTTGAACCTTTTTGAACCTTTGAACTATTTTGAAGTGGAGTTTAATGGTTTAATAGTTCAATAGTTCAATGGTTCGGCAACATTCATTTCAAATGATTGAACCCCACCATTAAACCATATATCATTTAACCTCAGCATTGAACCATCCTTATCAATTTTAGGAAATACCTACAAGTGTTTTGTAATTTCTTCTTGAAAAAATATACCTTTTGAACCTATGATTTCCTTAGCTAAAAAGGCTTATGTAATTGAATAACTTGACTGCTCAGAACATTTTTGAGAAATAAGGAGACCATTCTTGGCCTGTAGGACCAAAATGGTTAATAGGTTGTCCATAAAAACAAGTGACTAGTTTTGGGAATAATAGCTGGCTCCAATTGGGGAACTTCCATTGATTGTATTTTGAAATAATTGAGGGGAGTAGAATCCAGAATCTAAGTGTCTTCATCCATGCCATTGGGCCACAGAGTCAAGTCAACCAAAAAGAGAAAGATGCTAAAAAACAAAATGAACAACACAAAATAAACAAAGACTATACAAATGTACAACTAGACTTATTTGATGCTTCAACGATTGAAGTGCTTTAGATCCTATCCATTGTGAGGTAGTGAAAATGGTGTTCCATCTTGATATTCTAGCAAGATGCTACTTTCACCATAGATATGATGAATGGTAAATGGACCTCTCCATAAGGAATCAAAATTTCCATGCATTCCTTTTGGTTCTCTCCTCTTGTCCCACAACAAGACTTGATCTCCAATCTAAAAATCATGAATATTTGCTCTCTTATCAAAGAGTTTATTTACTTGATTTTGATGTGCTGTGATACGGTCCACTACCATAGTTCATTGCTCATCTAGTTCGATTAGGCACATGATCCTTTTATTAATAGAATTTTTGAAAGTTTGATCTTTGATTGCCTTTGCCAACTTCAGTGTTGGTAGTTCTAGGGTGATTGGTATCTCTACATTCAAACCATACAGAAGCTAAAATGGTGACATACCTATTGCCCTCTTGGGTGTAATCTTGTCTGCCCACAAAGCATTGAACAATGCTTTATGCCAAGTTCTCTAGAAGGTGGCACCAACATTGATCAAACCAAAAGGCATTCTACGATATACAAAAGTACCCCACAGTGTATTGAAAGCAATTATATGTCAATCTACTTCATTGACTTCTACTTAATTATACCCAGAGAAACCATCTAATATTGATAACATTTTTGAACCGGTCACTATTTGCAACACTTGATCCATGATGGGTAAGGGGTAGTTGTCCTTTAGAGAAGATTGATTTAAGTTTCTAAAATCAATATAGATACAAATTTCTTCATTATTTTTTCTCACTAGAACTATGGTTGCAATTTAGGTGGAATGATGAATTGGAAAAATAATTCTTGCATTCAACATCTTCTGGATCTCAGAAAGGATAGTACCTGATATTTTTGGGTTGTATTTCCTTTGCTTCTACTTGTGAGGTAATAACCCAACTTTAAGAGGAATTTCATGCCAAATTTATTTAGGCTTGAGATATTTCAAATCATCATAAGAATACACAAAACATTAATGTAATGGTGAATAAGAGAAATGAATTTGAGATTTTCATTATAAATGTAGTAATTCCCAATGTTGGCCATTTTGAGATTTTCTTCCGTACTCAAATTTATTTGATCAAACTCCTTAGAAGAACTTGAATCCATTTGTTGCTCCTTGACATACCTGTCATTCTTATCAAATAACTTTTCAAGAGAAATCAAACTTTTTGGAATTTTATTCCCCTTGAGTTGAAGAAACTCTTCACCAGTTTTTGAATCTATTTCAGGAACTGATTCCTATGGTGGAGATTCGCTACCTTCAAAATAAAGCTCCTCAAAACTGTCCACATTTTCTAGAAAAGTAATGATTTGATTATCATCATTAAACACCTACCAATGATTGGCATTATTAGGTACACTTGGTCAAAATACCAGCTCAATAGCATACTTGTTCCCTTTGAAATCCTTATGAGAAACCATGAGGGTTGCGGAGATAGCCAATGCATCTACACAATCATTGAATTCTCTCAGCATAGAAAAAATATTGAAAGCATCAAAACTTTCAATGTAATCCCATACAATATTGCGATAATATCACAACCTTTCATTCTTGGTTTGGTATAGATTCCTTACGTGACAAACCACTAGTTCAACATCTCCCTAAGCATGAAGAATCTTAATACCTTTTGCATGAGTAGCTTTCAATCCAAGCAACAAAGATTCATACTTGGCAGTGTTGTTGGTATTGTTGAACTGAAACTTATATGAATAAGGAAAAATTTCTCCTTGAGGGGATATCAAAACAATTCTATCTTCAAAACTCGTAGAAGATCAACTGCCATCAAATTCTAAAATCCAAACATTATTAGAATTTGATCTTCTCAAAGGTTTCTCTTTATTAGTGAGGGAAGATTCTTTTTTGCTTGAACTTTGCCTTAAAAATTCTTCTAATTTTCTATCTAAATTTTATGATTTGTCACCTAATGAAACTTCATCTGATGAGCTAAAAACATCTTTAGTGGTTAGGAAATTGTTACCCATTCCTGATGATTCAAATAAAATTTGAGCTTCAAGATCTGATGTTTGGGTGACAATATATTTTGACTCTTTCTCAGGAAGCATTTTTTTCATGATGCCTTTAATAGTTATTCTTGATTTAGATAGATCCATATTCAAATCTCCACCTATGTCCTTACAAAAATTACATCTAAGCAAAATGTTGTTGGAAGCTAGAACATTAGCCACCAAGATTGTCATTTTAATCCTTTTATCTAGAAAAACCACGAATGCAAATTGGGCATATTTGATTTGACCCAGGAGTGGTACTTGTTTTCCATGGAGAAGCATCTCCCAAAAGTCTTAGTTAAGGTAAGACCAAGAGAATCTGCTACCTTGGTGGGCATAAAATTATCAGAAGCTCCAAAGTCTATTATACAGTTGCTCAACTTATGACCATTTATTAATAGAGAAACATAGAAAGGTTCTATTTTTTTGGGGGAAATAAGAGGAGTAGCGAAAAGATTATTTTGAGTGGATTTTTTCTACAAGGAATCATGAGACACCTTTGGAAAGTCTTGTCCTATAGGGATGGTTTTATTTTTTATGTATTCAGCCAACCTATCAAACTGTTCAGGATTAGCTCACAAGTAATCAAATTCAATCATTTGAATATTGGTCTTTTTATAATGATAAATTATATCAAATAATTGAAATGAACTAGAAATAGAGGAAGGGAGTACATCATCCTAATATTTATTTAGTGTGGCACTGGTCTGATGAATAGAAGTAAAAGGTATAAGATGGTTTGAGGTACTTACTTTCTTATTGATCATTGGGTCCTTTGATTGGAAAGGCAGTGAAGTCCCCAATTTAGTAATTGAAATTACTAGATGAGGTTCTTATCCTACTTATCCCTTATCAGTTGGTTGAGTTGACTAGTTTTGGGATCTAGTAAAAATAACGTATGATCCATCAAACACTTCTCCCTTTCTTCTAGCTTCATCTTGATAATTCAAAAAACCAATGTTGGAGTCACCATATAATTCTTATTTTCCTTCTACAAAGAGATCAACATCATCTTCTTGGTCTAACTCAGGTTGGAAAGAGAAATCATGTTCAGCTTCATGATAACAAATTGCTGAGTTAGCCGGTGTTGCTTCAATGGTAAGCTTCCCTTGTGTGGGAGGAAGGTGATTGGGTTACCCTTGGTTCTTGATAGCATTGCTTTGATATGAATGGTTAGGGAATGTCTTCCTTGGTATATCCCAATAAGGATGAGTAGACATTCCTTGGGCCATTTTCCTTTTTAGAGCTAACAACTCATTTTCTAACTTTTGCACCATAGGATCTATGGTAGTCGTGGAAGAACTTTCAACAGATGAGGGAAACTTATTTTTATTAGAATATTTTCTAATCTTACCTACTAGGATAAGATCATCTTTGACCTCAGTAGCTAAAATTTGAGCTATAAAAATATCTATAGGGCCAACCTACCTCAACAAATAACTTACTTTAGGAATTTGAAAATTGATGAAAAAGCACTTAAGATTCTCTGGTGTTGGCTGAGCAATTGTAGGAATTCTGTTCCTCAGCTTATTGAATTTAGCAATGAAGTTTCACATAGGCTCATGGGATTCCTTCTTCATTTGCGTAAGCTAAGTCAACAAGGCATGTGAATCTTTAATGAGTTTGAACCTAGCCTCAAACTTGGCCTTGAGAGTGTCCCAATTAGTTATAGTCTGATCTTGAAGGTGATAAAACTAATATGTGGTAATGCCTTAAAAAGTTTATACAAATAGTATCACCACTATATCTTTATATTCCATGCCTATCACACAACATGCTATGTAAAAATTAGTGATATGCTCATCAGGATGAACTTTCCCATCACCATAGAATTTGAAAAAATTCTTTCTCAAACTATGGGGCAGTTCATGTAAAGGTGGGGTTAGATTGAGAGGACCAAAAGTGTTTCCCCAATGACCTTGGGCTGCCATGATATGATGATTAAAAGGAGGGATAACAAACCTTTGTGTGGTAAGTATGGACAAAACTTTACTAGCACTAAAACTAAAAGCTGCATCTGGTATTGAAGATCTGACGTTGGTAGGAGGAAAACTCTTAGTACGCTGAAGGCGAGATGGTGGAGAAAAAATTTCAAAATTATTTTGTTACACCAACTCAAATATAGGATCAAAAATACCTTGATCTCTCTGGCTTCACATGTACGATGGATATACCAAAGTGTAGAATTTAAAAAGAACTGACAATGCTTCAATTTGAAGCTTGAGACTTCAAAGTGCACGTTCATGTCCCCAGTGGAGTCACCAAAAAATTGTTGGGTGAATATTTTGTCTTCAACTAACTAAAGTAAAAATGGGTATATCAACCATAGCATAATGAGATAAATCTTTCCTCTCTGCAAGGTGAGGCTCCCTATAAACTATAATATACCAATATAAACTAAAAATAGACTTAAAGGTGAGATCATACCATCCATCTCTCTTTTTTCAGAGATGATGTTCACAAGGTAAAGGAAAATTCCTATGTAATAACTAAAAGCAATTATCTTCTTTTATAAATGACGTTCAGTAAATATCAGGAAAACTTCATGGGTAGTAACTAGATCCATAAAAAACCCATGAAAGCACAAAGTCTTTCATTATTTCTCTTACTGATTTAGGACTAATATCATAATAGAATGAAGTGCAGCCCAAAGTCTCCATTAAAAACTACAATATAGTATATGATCACAAAGGATAAAAGTAGTTCAAAGCCTTTCTAATATCCTTTGTGTTGAAACACAAAACACACAAGCTAAAGATAATTATGGTAGCACAAAGTCTCCACAATCAGCTTCAGGACATCTTCCATATTATTTTCACTTGCTCTACTTATTTGATCAAATGGATATGACTATATTTAGGAAAGAGACATAAGAAAAATTTCCCACATAACATAAGTTATTTCAACACAAAGTTTGAAAGGTCACTTGCTATCTCATTCACCTGATAAAATATGATTAACAATTTGAGCTCAAAGTCTCAAAAATGCCTTTCAATTTGGGTAGAGTTTTGCTTCTAATAACTGAGAGATCTCCCTTATCTGAAATGAGAGATTATAATATATAGCATCCAAAGAAAGACTTTGGCACTTATTTTCACAAAATGGCCCATGCTGCATTTAATGCATTAGAAAGAGGAAGTTCTATGCAGTGGCCATGCTAGAGCAGGTTACTAGTCCTGACTTTGGCATTTAACTCATATCAAATGTCTTCTCCAAAGCATGGGTTGCTTAATCCTCTGAAAGGTAAGGCCACTCCTCTTTATGATACTTACACGACTATCCACTCATCTTTACTCAAATGAAGAAAAATAAGCTGTGTCATTGAATGCTTACATTCTCTGATATCCACTTGGTGGACTGTTCCACCCACTGGAATAACTCTTCTACCAATGCTTATGGATTCTCTATTTGATTCCCTCTTTCCTTGCTATATTTTGTCTCTTCCTAGTGATCTGAGCTCTCAGGGCTATCTTCTAACCTTCTACTAGCTTCTTCGACTCCTTTCTCAGTGGATCACTGAGTTTGTCCTCGGGTTTATGTTATTTTAAAATCAACAGTTATTCCATTATCCTAAATTTGACATCCACGGGGATGTCACCAGTCACTTGAACCATTTTGAACCTTGAACCATATTTTCAGAGTTCACTGATTCAATGGTTTAGTGGTTCAATGGTTAAACGGTTCAATATTTTATGTTTTGCAAAGAGTCACATTCACTCAGTCTTCTTATGAATTCAATTTGTATCATTGAACCAACTATTTGAACCTTTTGTTGGAACCTTCCATTCAAACCCTTTTGAACCTTTGAACCATTTTAAGTAGATTTTAATGGTTCAATGATTCAATGGTTCAATGGTTCGGTGGTATTCATTTCAAATCATTAAACCCCACCATTGAACCATATATCATTGAACCTTGGTGTTGAACCATCCTTAGCAATTTTAGTAAATGTCTTCAAGTGTTTTGTAATTTCTTCTTGCAAAAATACACCTTTTGAATGTATAATTTCCTTAGCTAAAAAGGCTTATGCAATTGAATAACTTGATTGCTCAGAACATTTTTGAGAAAGAAAGAGACCATTCTTGGCCTATAGGACCAAAATGGTCAACAAGTTGTCCACAAAAACAAGTGACTAGTTTTGGGAACAACAAATGGTAATGGCCTATGGAATGGTAATGAAATGGGGAGAGGCTACACAATCCTCATAGAAGATACTAGGATAACTTGTGTCAAAGTTGAAGTACTCATCCTCAAAAACTATAGAAGGATCACACATGTATTCAAATTGATCTACAAGGCACGCGTAACCAATGTTATAACAACCATGAGAATATTATTCATGTGAATCTAATTCTAACTCAAGGGACTCTAAATCTAATATTGATTCTGATTCTAATGCTAAATTTGATGTTGGTTCAAGAATAAAACCTAACTCTAATTATGATTCTTCATTTGATGGATACTCTGTTATAATGATGTCTTGTTGAATGCTTGGCTTTGGATAAGTAACAACCTATGATGGCATAATAAGCTCCATAAAAATTGATTTGTTAAAGTGAGGCTCCTCTAGGATGGGAAATAGGTCAAGAGACAACTCCTTAGAGATTGACTTATTGATAGGAGGCTCTTGAAAAATAGGCACATGGTTGAGGTAATGATTTTTCCATAAATAGTTATAATCATTAAGAAGTGACTCAACAAAGACTAGTTTGTCAGTTTGAGACTCCTCAATAACTTGTATAAGATCAATAAGCAATTTATCATAGGCTGAATTATCACAAATGGTTGATTCAATAGAAACATGTTGGATTAGTTGGTTATTTTGGCTTTGGTTTCTAGCAAGTTGAAAAATACCATTTTTGAACACAACTTGGTCTGTGAATGATTGGATCAGTTGAGGTTTGGCTGGGATTGGTATTGGATGAGGAATAACTTGCTATTGGATAATGGTAGGGCATTAGGGAGCATGATTGGTCACATGAGCAAAATGATAAATTCCTAAGATGGTAATGATAGGGTGTTGTGGAGCATGATCTCTTGCATAACCCAAAGGACTAGGTCTTAGAATGATGAAGGGGCATTGTGGAGCTTGATTACTTGCAAAAACTAAAGGATGAGGTCTTGGTATAGAAATGTTAGGCATTGTGGAGCTTAGTTTCTCGCACAAGCCAAAGGATTAGGTATAAGAATGGTAATGGTATTCCTTGGATAGTGTAGAGATTGATAGCTCATAAAATCCAAAGGAGGGTTAGGGGTAGTTGATGATTGGATAAAAAAAGGACATCAAGAAACTTGATTACTTACACAAGCAAAATCATCCAAGTCTTCCTCATAAACTAAATCATCCCAATCTTGAGTTAGATCATAAGCTGGTTCTTGACTATGTTCCACATACTGATTATTGAAAAGACGGTATGGATTCATATCCCAAACAACATTATCCATAGTTGGGTCTTCAAATTCCTCTTCATAAGCCTCTTCATACCAATCAAGGTCTCAAGTTAGATCATAAGTTGCTTTGTGACTTTGTTCCCATGAATGATTAATATGAGGTAGAAAGAAATCTATCTCATAAACCATATTAGAATCATTGGGATCTTGAAAAAAGCCATAATAGTCATTTTGTGTGACCAATATATCATAAGTTAGATTGTAAGTGACTCCACTATAAGTGTAGTGAGACATATCTGCATAAATGATGAAAGCTCTAAAAACAAAAAGGCTTAGATTTTTACAAACTTTGAAAAATGTTCAAAGGGTAAATGGTTCAAACTTGGTCTAGCTTGGTCGAAAGGGTGGAGATGTATCTCTAATGTGGTTTGAAAGTGGAGTTATATCTCCAAAATTATTTGTGCTAAGACTTGGCATAAAATAGTCTAACATAAAATTTATAATGTCAAATGTCATATGCATAAAAGGTCAATCATATAAATAAAAATTGGCATGTCAAAGTGTTTCAAACAAGGTCTAAACTAGGATAGGGAAAATTTGAGTTGCTAGGTATTTTGTAAAAACATGGAGTCAAAAGCTAGGCTCAAACAAATAGGCATAATGCGATTTGATTTAATTTAATAAGTTTGAAAATAACTTTGACATAAACCCAACACATTGAATTAAACATAAACATGATCATTTGGCATAAGGCATAAGACAAAAGGCTCTTTGAAGAAAGACTATGTTTTCCCAAATAAAAGCACAAAAAATGATGAGGATAAGTGCTAAACAAACAAACCATCAATAGTTTTCAAATTTGGGTAATCGATTAATTGAAGTTATGCAACCCAAAAGAGAAAGATCTATGTATCAACTCCATGAATTGAGGCCTAAACAAAAATCAATCAATGTTTGGATCCAAACATGACAAGGTTAATTGAAAACTCAATGTTAAAAACTAGGATTTGACCAAATAGGCTAGACCAGATTGGACAACATCATGGCACAAGACAAATGTCCAAATGGTATACACAAAATGGTTTGAAACAAATTGGTTTTTGATAAATGGTAAACAAGTCTTGAAACAAGTTGAGCAGCCTAATAGTGTAAGCATACTCAAATGATGTGATCAATTCTATGTTTCAAAAGACTCAAAGGCATAAATGGTTTGACATGATTTGGGTAGCATAATACTAGACTCTGTAACTCAAATGACACACACATAAATAAGTTTTAAAAAAATTGTAAGTCACAAGTGTGGTGTAAAATGACCAGCATAATGCCTCTTTAACCAAAAGAGTGACGTATGGACAAATTGGTTTTGACATGGCTTTATGAACAAATAAACAATTTTTAGTCTCAAAACATACCAAATGAGAAAATGGTCCAAAAATACACTAAGTATAATCATCCAAATCCTACCAAGGGTATGGCATGTGGGGTTGACTAAACTATCAAGTTTTGAATGTTTTTAGGGGAATCAATTGCACAATGAATTTCACATTAGATGATGCAAAATACAAGCATGTAAATTGGGTGACCTTAGCATTGGCTAGTTGTAAAAAAGTCTAGTCCTTTTTACAACAACTACATCCTATTGTTCACTCAGTGTAGTGTGTTGTCCAAATGCAGATACATCTTGTGTGTAACTCCAATGGAGTAAGTGAAGTCAATTTTAGGAGATCAAACACTGGGTCAAAACTTCCCTAAAGAACTCATGGGAGGTAATGACATCCCCCTCATAAGCCAAGTTTGCATGAATTAAAAGACTAATAGAAAGACTTTAGGGTCATTTTCAAGATCACCCAAACTTTGATGATTTTTTGGGGAGTGCTTTAGATGACTTTATTTCTAAACCTTGGACTAGGATATTTGCAATTGGGATGGTGATTTTGATTCCAAGGGTTCCCTATAGGGGAAAAATGGAAGAGCATACATGCAACATTCCTCTTTTTGTTAAACAAAATATAACTAAATAACTATTGCAAAAAAAAATTGAAAAGTGTGTTCAATTTTAAGCCCAAAATGAAATATTTGGTGGTGTTCATTTGACCCCTTGGTCTTAGTTGCAAAAATTTGAAAAACATTCACCAAAACATCTAAATTCCTTGTTAAACAACCAAAACAAAGTTCTTAATTCATTTTAAGCATGAAAGAGGTGATTTAAACATGTTTTGAGCAAATATCCTACTTGTTCCTATATCAAAATTATTAACATGTCCTTTAGCTTTGAAGCCCCTTTGAGTTTCAAACAATAAACTTTGAAAAAGTAGGTCTCAAGTCTATGTTTTTATAAAAAACATAGTGACCAACATTGGTTAATACCACCAACATTAGTTACAACTAGCTGAGATCTAACTGATGTTGATTTTGCTGATTGACATTGGTTAAGTAGGTAATTGATGTCAATATTTCTGTCGACATTAGTTACTATGTAAAAACTGTGGCAACAAAAAATGGCAAAATAAAGTTAGAGAATCAATTTGAAATAGTTTTAAGAGCTCAAATAAATATTTTAGAGTTGAGAAAGGATCTCCTTTAGGTGTAGGATGCATCTAGTCCTACTAGGCATGCCATTGTGTGATCTAGGAATTTGACTCAAGAGAGGATGGTTAGTATGGTGTTAGTTCCAAAATGAAAACAATGTGAAATAAACACACTAATAACATAACATCTCTAGGCCTAGACACTAGGGAGAGATTAGTTAATAAAATAAAATGACAAACACAACTAAAAAGAAAGGAATCAAATACAAGAGTTCCTTCACCTTCCTTGGATGGTCCAAATGCCTTTGTATTGGTGGCTTGCTCAACTTGTGCTCTTGAAGTCCTTCGCAATGGAATCTTGGATACCTCCGTCTCTCCTTGGCATGTTTGGCTTATGGCTTGGCTTGTCTTGGAATCAATTTGGCATGGTAAAACTAGTTGCTTGAAGTTTTTAGAACTAATCTTGCATTATAACTTTGCACAAATTAAGCTTAGAAATGATGTTGTGAGGCATCCTATTTATATATTTTTGGATTTGATCAAAATCAACCTCAACCATCCATCTCAATATTGAGATGTGTGGTTAAGGATTAATTTAATTTTTGGAATTAAGCTTGTAATTATCCTCATCATGACATTGGAAGAAGGGGCAATTAAGAGGCATGAAGGGCATCATGGAAGGCATTAATGAGGCATGAAGGGCATGAATCTTGATATTTATGGAATTTATGGCCTAGGGATATCTTCCCAAGAAATAAGGTCACTTGATGATGCAGATATTCAATATTCATTTCTAAAAACAAGTATTTAAAAAGTTTCCATGGAATTCTTAATTAGGCCTTGATTTGGGTTAATTATCTCTTAAGCATGATTAAGGACATTATGCATAAATTACCCAAATTAATTAAAATGCCTTATTATAGGTCCTAAATTTGATTGGATTTGAATTAGAAAGAGGTCCTATTCCAATTTGATTGGATTTGAATTAGAAAGAGTTGTCACTTGAATATGTCAGTTTCACATCATTTAGCATGTTTTAGTGTTTTTATGCCAAATTGTGCATTTTGGGTAGAAATTGGCCAAAAGTCTGATTGGAGGTTATTGGTGGCCATTTTAAGGTGTCTACAAGAATAATAAAATCTAGATGAGTAATCATGATTAAATAAATAGATGCCCCCAACATACTTATGATGTGAGAAGAGGAAGGTTGGACATCTACATGTTCATAGATCATGTGTATGGGTATGCTTGTATCACACTCAAATGATGAATGAAACATGTGTATATAGAGAAATGTTATTCCATATACTAACATGGAGCAAAAAACATACGTATGGGAAATAGTAAAACTAGGAACACACTAATTTTTTTTGGTATTTTTAAATTTTTTGAATGTTTTTGTATTTTAGAATATTTGAGTTTTTTGAATATTTGAAGAAGGAAAATTCTATCTAATTATACCATATAAGGGATGCTCATTTAGAATTTATTTTAACTCTAAATTTAGTGAATCAAATTGGTGATGCTTCTAAGAAGTATATATGTGTTATATTTAAAATAGGAGAACTAGTAGCACTATGTTTATTCGTCATAGGAGTACGAGGTTATGGAGTAGAAGTAGCAAATGTGTTGGTTCATGGAACCCATTTTTTAGTGATCTTATGTTAGTAGGAACATGCTTACTTGTTATAGATTATTTTAAGATGTAAAATCTATTCGATGATCTCAAGTTGAGGATGTGAATATACAAGAAGTGAAAGATGTATAACCTTTCCTAAATGAGATGTGCCATATGTGTGCATATAAAAATCATAAAGTGTATCATGCTATTTTGGTAAGTTTGTACTAGGTATCTTTGGTTTAAATTTATTTGTATTTTGTTTCTCATTTTTTGGTGATGAATTCAATCTATAGGTACTAGGTCTTGTAGGTATGCATAGATTATGTAATAAGTTATTGAGTGAATCAAAACATAGTTTATTGAACTATTCATCTAAAGATTATTTACTATCTATATGATCAATGAATTTGGAATCATTTGAATAAAGGATTGTAGTTGAATCCTTTATATCCATTTTGGAACATTAGATTTTTCAAGTGTCTCTTGCTTTTTGACCTATTTTATTAAAAATCCTATTTTAAATATTTGATGCCCATTGTTCTTTTTGTAATGTTACCTTTTATATTTGTGCTTTATTATTTGACTTGTTCTCATTTGTAGGTTCTTACTATTTTGCATTGAAAAAATGTATCTTTGAATGATTTTCAAAAGTATTTCCACTATATCCCAATACTTGTCAATCATTATAATTAGATGTAGAGATAGGACAAGTGATGCCTTGTGCATGTTTTCCCAATCCTTGAACTTGATAACCAAAGTGTTGTAGATATTTTTGTCTAAAACCATATTATTTTTAAATTTGATTATCATTATGGAGATGTAGATTTATATTATTTTCTTGGTTTAACTATTTCATTTTCAGCTGATTTTGCTCTAAATTATCTTTTAGTAACCATATTTTTTATTTTATGACTTGAGCTTTAATATATGTACTCATAAAGTGAGTGGTTTTATTGATATATGTATCAATAATAGGATCACCACTATATTTTATATTTTGTATTTTCTTATTTAAATCCAAACCATAATCTGTATGGTACCCATGCATTTTATGTTATGCAAATAGTATTTTGATCTCCTTATAATATGTAGAGGAGGTAATTAAATCACTTTTTTTTGAAGCATTTCTCTTAGAATTTCACTTGTAATCTTTTTATAATTTGGTAAAATATTTGAATCACTTATTTTAGTTGTATTATGTTTTATATTTTACTTTGGACATGAAACATTGTTAGGTATGGTATTTTTAGATGAAGATGCAAACACATGATAAATAGTAACATATTTTGTACTTTCATGTATGTAATCTAATTTTGTAACTCTTTTATTAACTTTTTCATATTAGTGATTTGCTCTTTTAGGGATTCATAAACATAAACCCTGTGTATTTCATATTCAATATGCATACACACACTATCTAGGGTTTTAGTAAGGGTTCATTGGTTACCTTATTTTAAAACTATATGATGGGTCACCTTACCCTTTAAAGAGGTGATAACATAGACCTAGTTAGAGGGATGGTAGTTATCACCCTCCTTAGGGTTAGGAAGAAGAAGTTTATTTTTATCCATTTTAAATCTTATAAAAACTAACATGAGAACATGATAAGATTGAAATAAGAATGATATAGAAAAATTAATCATGACAATTAAATTTAGAACTGAATCATTTTAATAATTAATAAAAATTAGAAGACCCTAGGGAAAGCTAGGGTTTTGAGACTAAAGGCAAGGGTCACCACAATGTGACAAAAGAAGAGAAAGAAATATAAAGTGATTAGTTGAGAAT
Organism: Torreya grandis; assembly: GCA_037957365.1. Taxonomy (NCBI): domain Eukaryota; kingdom Viridiplantae; phylum Streptophyta; class Pinopsida; order Cupressales; family Taxaceae; genus Torreya; species Torreya grandis. The sequence continues at coordinate 4,104,999 of JARHVA010000289.1, forward strand.
TTTTAGAATCTAAAATAGGTTTTCCAAAAAAAATGAAATTAGACAAAACTAAAAAATAGGGAAACAAAAGTATAATGTACAACCTGTAGGTCTAAATTTACTAAAAATAGTAAATTATAAAAATTGACAAATTCGTATAGGATTTTGGAAAAAATAAGTTTTTATTTATAAAAAAAGTATTATAAAATACCTTTAAGGAATTTGAAAATTGATCTATTATAAATTATAAATAGGCCAAATAATGTGGAACATTTCACAATAAAAACCCTAAAATATTCCCAATAAAGAATCAATAATTATGATAAAACAAGAATAATTCAAGAGATATGAGAGATGTTTTTGAATAAAATATGACTTGTGACAAAACCTGAAAATTAATTAAAAAATAAGTAAACCATTCACCTTGTATGTCAATATTTATTAAAAATAGTAAATTGTAAAAATTAAAAAAATCTATATTAAATTTAGGAGAATAAAAATAGGTTTTTGAGTATATAAACTTGATTAGATGAAACCTCTGAGAAAATCTAAAATGGATCTATTTTGAATCTAAAATTTACCAATTAAGGAAGGAGAAAATCACAAGTGTATGAACATGAATCTTATAAATAAGAGGAGCATAAAACACTAGGGTAAAGTTTCAAATTTGAAAATCAATCACACCAAGTTGAAACTCAAGGAGGTTAGAAATCTTAGATCAAGTGAGGTTTGCAAAGGAAGATTCAGAGGTTAGATTCACCAAATGTTTAACCCTAAATTTTAGATAAGTGTGGTTATCTAGAGGTAAGGGGATTAGATTATATTTTACACAAAGGTAGTGAACTAACTTAGTAAGATAATTAATGTAAAAATTATAAAATAAATATTTTTAAATTTATACATTTGAGATAGATAAAAATAGTAAAATATATCCATTGATAGATATTATAATAAATTGGAAATAAATGATACTTAAATAGTTTATTATTCACATGTAGGTCTAAATTGAAACACGATGGAAGTTAATTGGAAGATGATATTGGAACACTCACGATATCTTTGAAGTATTCTTTATGTGTCCTTGAATGCTTACATCAAATCTAGATAGTTGAACCAATGCATGTGTCTGACTCTACCATAGGTATCCTATATAAAATACTGAGTAGATCTAGATGTGACCAACTATAGCCTTCTAGGTTTTTTGTCACCTTTATTTTGATGTCTTTAGATCATTTGCATAGGCTATCTTTCTTTGCCAAATGATCAAACCCTAAGTCTTCACCCTTAGAGTGATTATGGGAAAAATGGGTTAGTGGGTTCACACAATTGATATACCCAAAGGATCCCTCTATAAATGGGTATTACTTACATATCTAATACTCTGGAGATGGTCTCAAAATTATTTAGTTATCCCCTACATATGGGCTTATGTGTGTATGTGGATGTAATGTGTGATAAGTAAAGACATGTAATGACCTAACTTGTAATTTGGTAAATATGGATCATAAGATACTCTTTGAATTCTTTAGATCTATGGAAATATTGATCATATGACTAATATGAAAATAGGATAAATATGTTATGTTTGTTCACTTGAATGATTTATTGAGTGGTTTCTTGGTGTATTTCCTTCTGAGTTATATGTGATTTCTAAGTGAGGAGTGAATGAGGGTTGATATTATATATATACTAGTACCTTAGGATGACCTTTAGGATACATTTATTTTACAAATTATATGACTTTTAGGTACTAAACACTTCATAAGAAAAGTGGACACTTACATCGATGCATGTGTCTAATTGGGATGCATGTGTCTAAGAATCTAAAATATAGGTACAAGTCCAAAATTGAAAATGAAGGATAATAATCAAGTTTAGATATTTTTCATAGTAGAAAAAGGCTTGGTCATCAGAATGAAAATGGTCAAACTAAGAGATAAGTAATTAGGTGCACAAATATAATGAACATGAGCCTGTAGAAGTAGGTAGGTCTAGAATTGAAGGGTATAACCATGATAGGTATTTTCCAAGTGTAAAATAATAATGTAGTATATAAATTATATTTTAGTATACTTACTACCTATAATTGGTTTCACGAAACTTTATCTAATCTCTTTCACCCATTCTTCCATTTTAGTAAGTATTTTAAGTCTAAAAACCTCTCTATCTTCTGATCTATCATAATTGATGAGTATTCTACATTTTATGCCATAAAAGGTCTCAAAACATGCCATTTTTAAAATTAAATAGAATGAGTTATTTTAAGCAAACCCAACTAGTGAAAGATATTATTCCCACTTGTATTGATAGTCTTTGAAATATATTCTCAATAAGTCCTCTAAAAAATGATTTACCCTTTGAGTTTTCCCATATGTTTCCAGATGATAGGTTGCACAAAAATTTAGTTGAGTTTTGAATGCTACATTAAGGATTTTACAAAACCTCAAATCCATACAATGGTTTTTATCAAATATTTTTTTTTGAAAAATCACTCAACCTATAAGTTTACTATACAAACCTCTT
>JARHVA010000289.1:4115000-4125000 GCA_037957365.1 Torreya grandis
TCCACAAATTAACCCAAAAAGAGCTAAAATTTAGTTTTATAACATTTTCCATGGTGATATTGGCATATTCTATTGCTTTTATGCTCCAAATCTCCTTCATATAAGCCATTGATAGAGGATGTAGAGAGTTTTTGTGCTTGTTGATGGCTGTTGTAGGTTTTTAATGAATTTGTAATGTATTTTAAAATATCTCAATAATAATATACTTTTTAATAGATCAATAATATCATCCATGGCCAAATGATGACCCTCAAGAGAGAAGACTGGGTCTAAATCATAAAACATATCTAAGAAATCATGTTTGCATGGTTTCCTTCTTGTAAAACTAGTCACATCCTAAATTTATTCTATAAATGCATGGTTGAAAATAAGTCTTAGAGGGTGTTAAGAGGGTTTTGAGGCTTCAAAAAATCATTCTTTTATTGATCAAGAAGGAAAAAATCATGTCATTTCACCAAGAAGAGTGCATGTAGGTCTAAAACCCTAGCTTGATGAATTACAATTTGAAAGCATTTTGAGGCTCTAGAGTCATATAAATAGTTACATGCACCTATTTAAAATTTTATCAATTCATTTAGGAGTTATACATAATTATAGGTCAAGTTTTCATTATCCTCAAATCATTTTGAGAGTGTGCACATGCGTAAAAGTATGGTCAAGAGTTTTTGATGTTGTAAGACTAGAACATGCCCACCTACAAGACTTCCATCAGAGTCAAGAAATCCTTCATGAATATCATAAGAGACATCAATACTTTCCTATAAAAATACACTAGTTATAGTACCTCTCCAAGATCCTCCAAACCTACAACTAGTGTCATGATTTTTAAATTTATAGTTATGAACATGATCCATGACCTAAAAGGCAAGTTTTTAGGCTAGACTAGGTGTGAATATAGAGAGTTTTCTAAAATTTCAAGATCCTCACAAGCCTAAAACAAGGTTTGGAAGGACCTATTGATGTGTATATGAGGAATCAATCCATTTATAATATTTTTAAGCTTAAGAAGACTCTTTAACAAGTTTACAAGCATGAAAATAAGGAATGCCATGACATTGCTAACTATAGGTCTACATAAAGATTTCAAACATGTTCATGGGTGAAAAAATATTTTAGCATGATATAAGGTCTTAATGACTGACCAATATACCTAAATGAAAAATTTCAAAGGTTTCAGGCTAAAATACTTCACCAACAGGCTTGAAATAAGTCCCCAAGGTTCTTAGATAATGGGACAAGGTTCTTATGAACATGAAACATGAAGTTGTAAAATTATAAATTGAGGTTAAAATAATAAATATGTAACTATAGGGTTTATAAGGAAACATCTAAAGTTAAAAATAGGTTTTGAATAACTATCAATAACTTAAATAGCTAAGAAGATTTATGATAGGCTGTATGTTCAAACACTCATGAGGTAGGCCTATATCAATGAGGAACAAGGTTTTAAAACCTTAAAATATCTCCATGGCCAAGGTTTTGAATTACCCATAGTTTCATGACCTTCTCAAGGTCTCATCTAGGCCTACAAAGGGTATAGAGAGGTTTCTATGAGCCTCAAACCATCATCAAGAAACTAAACATGTAGGTAATGTGTGCAAATACATGACAAAACCTATAGAGCTATAATAAGGATTCTAAAGCCCTTGAGATAACAAGTCTCTTGATGTGAAAGAAAAACAGGTAGTTTTTTCATGTTGAGGTAATGTTGATACAAGCTTTTAAAACATGATTTAGGAGTAAGTAGGCCTACAACACGTTTTATGGTCTCAAGACCTTTATGAGAAGGTTACAAGCAAAATTAATGGTATCCCTAGCAAGAGATGGGTCTGAAGGTCTATCAAAGAAATTTTTAGAGGTTGAAGAAGAGGATAGGGGTTATTGAGCATACCTACATGCCTCAAGACAAAGTAATAAGTTTCATGACTTTTATCAAGTAGGAAAATGTAGAAAAGTATATGCTAGAAACATAGTTATAGGCATGTAAGGTCTTATTTATCAAATATATAATGCTAAAATAAAGAGTTTTTAACCCAAATATAAATGTTATATGTCTATAAATAGATTTTCAATCATGGTCAAGAAGGTCATAATCCTGTAACATGTTTCCAAAGCCTTCTAAGACTCTCCAAGGAGTTACAAACAAAGGTACATACATATATAAATAAATTTTAAGGTTCCTAACTTCTCATGTAGGGTTCTAATGCTGTAAAAATAGATGTGCATAATCTAGACCTCATACAAGATTGCAGGATTTCAAAGAAAAATATTCAAATCCTCAAACTTCTCCCCAAGGTCTTTAACTTAAAGAGAAAAAATTACAGTCATGAACATGATCCAATACCTAAAAACATGTTGAAATATTGATCAAGTGTGAAGGATGATGGTTTGAAGCATGGAAAACACTTAACTACAAGCCTACAATAAGTTTTTGGAGATGTCAAGGCTTCTTAAGAGTAATCTACATGTTAAAACCTTTGTGCAATAGTTAATGAGTCTCCACTATCCTTTCACATTTTAAAGATGAATTCCAAGCATGTTATGCATTAAAAGTTGCAAGTTTACAGTAATTCTATTTGAGAACATGGTTATTATAATAGTAATGGTTTTAACTCAAAGAGAAAAAATTACAGTCATGAACATGATCCAATACCTAAAAACATGTTGAAATATTGATCAAGTGTGAAGGATGATGGTTTGAAGCATGGAAAACACTTAACTACAAGCCTACAATAAGTTTTTGGAGATGTCAAGGCTTCTTAAGAGTAATCTACATGTTAAAACCTCTGTGCAATAGTTAATGAGTCTCCACTATCCTTTCACATTTTAAAGATGAATTCCAAGCATGTTATGCATTAAAAGTTGCAAGTTTACAGTAATTCTATTTGAGAACATGGTTATTATAATAGTAATGGTTTTAGAGATTTTAACTCCAAGGAGCCATCATGTATTCCTATCTAATAGAGTTGAATGAGTTTCGAGGTTTCAAGTAAGTTTTGGGAAAAGTAAACATGACTGCAAGAGTTTCAAAACCTTAACCCCTATCTTATGGACCACCTACAGGTTTCCAAGGATATTTTGAAGTTATAAGGGGCTGGTTTCAATTTCACAAGGTGGATGATAAGAGATAATGGAACCTTCAAGCATGAAAAGGCATATTTTTTAGATTCTCCAAGAGACCATCACCTAAACTTCAAAGCTAATTTCAAGTAGTCCATAATTTTACAACATGTCTATCACTACCATGAATGGAGGAAATGGTTATGAAGAGCATGAAAGAGGTATGGAGGTGTTGGAAAATTATATCTAAAAATGTGTAACTCCCTCCATGGAGTGGTAGTCATGACAAGTCAAATTTGGGTTAAATTATCTCTAGCATGAATGCATGAGGGGAGGAGATGGGTGAATTAAGGTTGATGAATATAGGAGTTTTCTAAGAATGTGGTAGCATTGAAGAAACATATCCACCATGTACAAGCTTTCTTAAGGGATAAAAAAAAAAAAAAAGGTCTCTTCTTGCACCACTAGGGCAATCTTCTTTAGATATCTTCATGGAGTAGGACTAATATTTTGGGGAGAGATACATGAATCCATTTTCCTTATTTATTTTCTGCATATGCTGATTAATGAAGTGGTGGTAGAATTCATGAGGCTTCTTTGATTATTCTCCTCTCCTTTCTCATCTCATTTTTCTTATATACAGGGTTAAAAAATATTATTTCTAGGATCCCTCCTCTTTGGTATGACAAAAATCTATTAATTTTGAGTCTTATAATGTTGGATTGATGACTTTAAATTAATAAAATATTAAATCTACCTTATTAAAGTATTTACATCTTTTGCATATTCCATGAATTGTTGATATTTACATGTAGAAAGCTATTCTCTTGAATTTTTGTCCAATTCCCTACACCTATCTACAAGAATACCATATTTTTAAGGTTTTATACTATGTACTACTAAACTTATGTATGATTTAGATATGTGAGCTCACCATTCTAGCCTTTTGCATGGTGGATGGTGACCCCTCCTAGTCCTATTTTAAGTCAAATACCTCTATACAAAATATTGATACAAGAAAGGATTGATTTGAAGATTGTGTATGAGAATTATCAGTCTTTATAGGTTCTCTTATGTTGTTTTAAATGAGTGGAGGATATATCTAGACTTGGTGAATCACCTTTTTTGTATTTTTAGTTTACATTCTTCCTTTTTCCATGACCAAAATTCATAGTTTTAACTATATATAGGTCTTTTTTAGTGTTATTTTAGGCCTACAACTAATCTTAAATGAGTACACATATTTTAATAAGGAATTAAAAATTATATAGAGGTTCATCCCAAGGATCCAAGGTTCTACACCTTGGTGGTGATCCCATTATTTCATTGGATCATTTGATTGATCAAATGAGTGCAATATCCAAGTGCCACACCCCCTAAAATAGGTCATCATCTCGATGAATTTTATTTTGAGAAAAAGTTATAAAAATAAATAATAATGTTCAATAAAAAATTATTCAAATGGATGAGGAAACAACCTATATAATTTCTTAGATCCTCCCATGTGAAACTATCTTTAGAATATTGGTTCTACTAGATCTTGCATTATGAGACTTCCCTATTTCTCAAGCTAAACTTGTGATAATTAATTATTCTAATGGTTCTGTCAGGGGATCTATAGCTCTACCAATTAGAGCACAATTGATTACTTTCTTATATGCAATTAAACACGGAATTATACCAGAATGATAAAGTAGCTAGAAACTTGAGACATCAAAGAATTTGAGAGACAATACACACTCTTGTATTAAATACTACTAGAAGAAAATACAATAAGGAAGATGCCACTTCTTCCTCCACCTCAAAGGCTTGCCACACCTCAAGACCTTCTTCCCTCTCTCTCTTGCTCAACACAACAACTCTAAAGCCTGAGTTGCTATCCCTCCTTGAATGCTTCAACTGATCTCCTTGACCTTGCTAGCTTCAATGCTATTACTTGCCTTCTTCTTGATACAATTACAATACATGCCTTATGGGTCTATAAATAAGAGCCCATGCTTACAAAAATAGAACTCAAGTTACAATAATTAGACACGCAGCTCATGACTATAATTAGTCGCTTGTCATGCAAACACTTGCTTCGCTTAACTGACTGTTCGTCAACATCAGTTCCGAAAATACACAGGCGACCGACGCCGGTCCCTGCTGGTCTAGTGCTGCCGATGTCGGCTGACTCCCTGCCGTCACTGGTCTCCTCCACTACATCTGACTGATGTCAGTCATACTGCCAATGCCGGTGGCTCTGGTTCTTCAGCATCCTTTCTCTTGTGTCTGCTAACAGTTGAAGCTTTTAGCTCCACACCATAACAATCTCCCACTTAGAGATAAATAGCTACAACCTATACCTATACCTGTACACCATCTATTTTGTTCCTTAGGCTCTGTATCCCTCTTCAACATCACTCTTGAAGACCAACCACCACGCAAACCTGTGGTGTAATACTTGTCTCTTATGCCACAAGAATTTTGCTGCTCCCAAATTCTCCATGACACACTTCTGAACCAACTCTACCCTTAGCTCAGAAAACTCCCTGTATATGAAACCCTGCAACAAGTAACACAATATAGTAACATGATAATGTAGCTAATATTATCCAACCTGGTAAAGATAAAATACAATGGTCAAACCTCCATTGTTCTGCAGCATAATCAAGACCATATACCATAGCCTTCTGTCTCATGTGTCCATCCACTCTCTTCTCTAAAATGGGAATCCATCCCTCTATCCAGTGCTTCCTTCCAGCTGACAACACTACCAACAAATACCTATTTGGTTCTCCAAGGACTCACACTCCTCATCCATGCCAAGCTCCCACTATTTTTGGATTCTACCTGCATTGCTTCTTCCATCTTCCTAGTTCATGACTATCAGTAAGCAATATAAAGAAGGTGAACAATGAATATGAGGTTCACATACCTTTCCTAACCTCCACATGGGTGTTTGAGACTTACTGATTCACCCAACATCCATTTTAGTGACTAATATCGGCCATCTCCCAGTCTGCTCTCGACTGATGTCGATTCCCTGCACTGACCCTAACTGCTGATGTCGTTTCCCTGGCCGATGCCAGTGTCCCTCTTGCCGACGTTGGTCCTGGTGACCGACGTCAGACTTCTCCTATCTGACCTACCAACCCTGCTGGTCTGCACATGACTGATGTCGGTATCTAGATGATTGACGTCGGTGCCAAGCTACTGACATCAGTGTCTGTGTGTTCTTGTAAGTGATGAAATTTTCATCTGAGAGCTCTTCTTGGATCATACCTCTGTCCATGCTGCCCTGCTCAGATTTATTCAGCCCCTGTGACTGATCTCTATCCTTCATCTCCTCCATAAACACCAAGGCTTCTTTGTTCCTGTCAAAAGCATCAAATTTCCTCTTTTTGCAATGAACTGTATCTGTGCTTTCCAAATTTGAACACATACCTTTTGAATCAAGAACTTACATTCCCTTCCTATTCTTGTGACCAAGCCTATTAGGCCACATCTTCAAATCTACACCATAAGTAGAATCAGTAATACAAGTAGACATATAAAGAGTATCTACTTTCTTACCTCTTGCTAGAACAAGTGCTCCCTTGGTAACCTTCCAAGAATCTGCTGTGAGGGTTATTGTGCATCCCTCATCTCCCAACCTTCCTACAGAAATCAGACTCTGCTTCAGAATTGGAACATGCATGACCTCTTTCAACACCCACGTGTTGTCAATCTACAATCTCAGCTGCACTTTTCCTTTGCCAACTATCTGACAAGGCGTACCATCCCCTAAATAAAGAACTCCAAAGTCTCCCTGTTCATACTCGTAGAACAAATCTCTGTTTGGGGATGCATGAAAAGATGAACCAGAATCTAAAATCCATGATCCTACCTGACTATCCAAAGAAAGTATGAGAGCATCCCGCATCATGATATTTGCATCCTTTGCTTCTTCCATACCTGCATGTTGATTCTCTTTATCTCTCAACCAACACTCCTTTGTATGTTCTTTCTTTCCACAAAACCAGCAGGTAATACCTTTGGACTCGAATCTCCTTCTCGACCTTGATTTCCCTTACTCAACCTTCTCCCCTTACCTTCCCCTATATTCTGCACTTAGAGCATTCCCTGATGATTCACCTGTGTTTCTCCTGCCTATTTCTTCATTCAAGATCACACTCAAAACATCATCAATTTTTAAGATTTTAGAAGCAGATGCAGAATTACTTACTGCCATAACCAAACCATCCCAACTTTCAGGCAAAGAACATAAAATCAAGAGAGCCCTTACCTCATCATCAAAAACAATATTGACTAAAGCTAATTGGTTTACCAAACCATGGAAATCACTGAGATGAGTATGTACCAATCCACTTTCCTGCATTTGCAAAGTAAATAGCTGCTTCATAAGATATACCTTATTAGAAGCCGAGGGCTTTTCATATAAATTGGCCAAGGACTTTATCAACTCTTCCATTGTCTTGCACTGTGATAAGCTAGAAATCACAGATGATGCAAGGCTCAACCTTATAAAATCGAGAGCCTTCTAATCAAGAACGTTCCATTCTTCATCCTTCATATCTGTGGGCTTGCATGCAACCCTACCCAACGGTAAGTACAAATCCTTCTGATACAGATAGTCCTCAATCTGCATCCTCCAATGTTGATAATTTTTGCCATTAAACTTCTCCATTCGTAGCCTACTTTATTCTGCCATTGCTGAGCTCCCACTCAATCAAAAAACCCTGTGAATGACTTGTAATAAAAAACAATACCCTGATTCTTGCAAACTAGCTCTGATACCACTTGTCAGGGGATTTATAGCTCTACCAATTAGAGCATAATTGATTACTTTCTTATATGCAATTAAACAAGAAATTATACCAGAATGATAAAGTAGCTAGAAACTTGAGACAACAAAGAATTTGAGAGACAATACACAATCTTGTATTAAATACTACTAAAAGAAAATACAATAAGGAAGATGCCACTTCTTCCTCCACCTCAAAGGCTTGCCACACCTCAAGACCTTCTTCCCTCTCTCTCTTTCTCAACACAACTCTAAAGCCTGAGTTGCTATCCCTCCTTGAATGCTTCAGCTGATCTCCTTGACCTTGCTAGCTTCAATGCTATTACTTGCCTTCTTCTTGATACAATTACAATACATGCCTTATGGGTCTATAAATAAGATCCCATGCTTACAAAAATAGAACTCAAGTTACAATAATTAGACACGCAGCTCGTGACTATAATTAGTCGCTTGTCATGTAAACACTTGCTTTGCTTAACTGACTATTCGTCAATAGTAGTTTCAAAAATACACAGGTGACCGACGCCGGTCCCTGCTGGTCTGGTGCTGCCGATGTCGACCGACTCCCTGCCATCGCCGGTCTCCTTCTCCACTGCATCTAACCGACGTCGGTCATACTGCCGACGCTGGTGGCTCTGGTTCTTCAGCATCCTTTCTCTTATGTTTGCTAACAGTTGAAGCTTTTAGCTCCACACCATAACAGGTTCTAATGTGATCACCCTTAGATATAGAACTTACAATGAATTTTAGTCCAAAGCATGTGAAGGATCATCTCTATATTTCTTAATATATAACACATGAAGAACATTATGAATTTATGCTAAAGTTGGTGCAAAAGTAAGTCTGTACACTACGAGATTATCACTTATGTAACCTCAAAAGGTCCTACATATCTTGGTGATAATTTTATTGAGTTCCCAAACTTAATGACACTATTTTGGGAATAAAAAACCTTATTTCTAATTGTGAGTTTCATTTCTATCATTTTTAGGTCAACATAGATTTTCTTCTTATCATTGGCTTCAATCAATCTTTTCATTATTAGCTTCACCCACTCTTCCATTTCAACAAGCATCTCAAGTCCAAGTACCACTCTATCCTCTAACTTATCCTATCTAATTAGTGTTCTACACCTCCTACCATATAATGCTTCAAAAGGACACACCTTAACTGCTTATTAGAATGTATTATTATAAGTAAATTCAACTAAAGATAAGTATTCTTATCATTTGTATTACTGATCCATGTGATATATCCATAAAATATCCTCTAATATTTGATTCACTCTCTCTATTTGTCCATATATTTCTAGAAAATAAGCTATTCTAATGTTTAGTTATGTACCCAAGGCTACATTAAGAGATTTTCACAACCTTGAGGTCATACTCAGGTCCCTTTATAAAATAATATTTTCTATAAACCCATGTAATCTATATACTTCATTGAAAAATCTCTTGGAAAGCATTGGTGCATCATCCATAAAATTAATTGGAATGAAGTGTGATACTTTAAAATATTTATCAAAAAACACCAATATCATGTCATGGTGGTTTATTGACATAAACAACCTTTGGACAAAGTCCATGATACTAAATTTACATTTCCATTCTAGTATAAAATGTGGGTATAATAACCTAGTAGGATGCACATGTTCAACCTTAACTTGCTAACATTCCAAACATTTAGAGACAAAATATACTACATCTTTCTTGATTATTTTCTAGAAATACATTGTGTAACTCCCTTAGCACAATACCCCAAAAATGTTCCCTATCATGCACATAGATTTTTCCATTATATCTTAAAATTGCACCATTTTCAATTTGGAATCATTTATATCTAATATATCATGAATTATATGATAGATATTTATTTACCTACCCATAAAATTAATCTCACAGGGAGAAATTTACTACCTAGTCTTGAAAGGTACTCTTGACAGTAGCCAAAACTGCAATATACCTATTGGCTAAAACTGGCCTATATACAATTTTTTTGTAATATACCTTTCAAGACTCAGTATTAAATTTCCACTTTCTCAATTTTTCAAATTTGCAAATTTGTAAATATGTAAAATTGAAAAATACACTTAAATCTCTATAGGGACTTTGCATGAGTTTTTCCAAGCCAAAATCCTAATGGAGATTCAAAGGG
>JARHVA010000289.1:4130000-4282500 GCA_037957365.1 Torreya grandis
ACATGTTCTAACAAAATATTCTAGTATAGTACAACATATTTTATTGATTATACTTCTAACACCATTATACTGATTATACTAGTATTATAATGTAGTAGAACTATCCATTCAAATATAATGAACACCACATTATCTTATACCCACTTTGAGGTAAGTTAACAAAATAAAATAATGACATAACATGTTTTTATACCCATTATATTATATAATATGTTATATTATATAGAAAATAATGTTAATGGGGATGTAAGTTGGCATATTAATAAAATGTTCTGTCTCATACAATGAATTGGGTATAATGGTATCATGTCGATTATCCTGATTAGAAGAAGACAAATTAATTATGATGAATATGATACCACATACCCTGGTAGTGTTAGTAAGAAACATAACCTTAGTGAGATGTTGGATTAATTGTATTTTCAAGAGCAAATATGACCTCTAACATGATGTACTGATTATTATATTGAATTATTCACTATATTATGAATAGTCCTTGAGTCTAAATATGTTAATAGTATAAATATGTATATAGTTATGAGTATTAGTGATATGTGTAGAAAACATATATTCATGAAACATATAGTGGTCTCTGGTTAAATTAGTAGTGGAGTATGTGGAATGTGTTATCACGATAGTTGTGATTTAACATGATAAGTCTTAATACCGGCTTTCCAGGATCTAATTTTGGCATACTAAATTATACCAAATGAGTATATTGTTTACATATTCAAAATATTAATATGGGAGAGTTATTTATGAATGATAATAACATTTAACTCAGGGAATAATACAAGAGTTATTTTATATAATACTATAAGCTAGATATTCCTATAAATGACAGATACATATAGTAATACTTATAGTCTTACATATCTTTCTATGAGTATAATTTATAATGAGTGTTTGTGTATGGTACACATTATGATGTACAATAACTTGTATAAAGGAAACATATATGTATATGGAATTTATTATTTATACAAAAATATAATATATAGGTGTATTGGGTTATAAACCTATATCTAGAGATAAATGGTTGGTTAAAATAAATCTTAAGGATTATAAAATAAGAACACTACAACCATATGAATACTGTGTCTTCAAATGTAATAAATTGTTGAATCATGTTCATGCGAGGTATAAATTGATTATGAGTGATATAACTCTTGGGAATATCATGATTGACTATTGATATATATTCAAACAATAATAAAAATTAGTGAAAAATTCATATTATGAGTGTATTAATATGTATAAGTGTTTAGACACATATAACATATATTAGTGCATTGTGATGTATGACTATATGTTATAGTAATAGGAAATTTAAACACAAGATATACCCAGTTGGTATAAACACTTCCTTGCTTAATATTATGAGACCTTTAATTCTTGAAATTATAAGACTAGTTTTTCGTGATTGAGTAGTGTGCTTATGTATAATGAACTATGATATTAAGGGATACCATAAAGAAATTGTAGTCTAGATGTAGGTTATACCTAGGTGGTACAAATTGTAATTATTATGTCTAGTTTTGTTCATATGTTTGATGGGTTAAATGTATGTGTGTTGGTTATTTCTATTTTTAGTATGTTCTATGATAGCTAGTATAAAGTATTGTATTGTGTCTAATTATAGAAATTAGAATATTCACTCATATATGAGTGAATATTCTAATTTCTATAATTAGACACAATACAATACTTTATACTAGCTATCATAGAACATACTAAACATAGAAATAACCAACACACATACATTTAACCCATCAAACATATGAACAAAACTACAATATATATATATATATATATATATATATATATATATATATATATATATATATATATATTATGGTATTATCAACATTAGTTTGCTTATTAATTATGTAATAAATGATATTACGGAGATTTATTCATACGTTTGATGGACTAAATGTATGTAATTGAATGTTCCTATGTTTATCATGTTTTGTGATTTGTAGTAAGAAGTAATCAGTATGAATCTATTAGGTTATATATATGTTAACCAAATCTTGCATTATTATTACTGAGTAAGTAGGGAGGCAAACTTCACTAGCTTACTAGCATCATTATACCAGATGAAGGTAGTCTGATCAAGTGGTGTGTATGAAATTGATTGATCCTAGAGATCAATAACTATTTGAAAAAATTAGGCCAAGTAATGTTAGTGAGACATTGCCATTTCATGTGTATGATTTACATGTTTATGAGATATCTTTTTAGAACAAGTTTATTTATGATACACCACATGTTTAGTTTTAGAAATCATACAATACATAGGTACTAGCTTGTCTCTTTGGATTCCCTCACTGTGACTATCTATTCATCCATGAAGGGATGGACATTATTTGATGGGAATTGTGTGGGGGATAAATGGTCCATGGTAGGTGTGTAAAATCACTTGGATGATTATATCCCTCCCCATAATGGTACTTACTTAAAGATGACACTTAAGATTGCCATAGATGCTGGAGTTTGGGAACTCATGCTCTATGGATATTTGTATCTTTTAATTTATACATTATACTATATTTATTATTATTGAGACATTATTATAATAGAATGTAATTATTACTTATTGTAAATTGACATCAGTGGCTATATCATTGTACTAGTTATAGCTGGACATTTGTAATTACTTCCATATTTGATTATGACGTGTTTTGTGTGTTGATAATGATCAATGACAAATATACATCACATATTATTTTATAGTTAACATACTTAGAGTGTTATATCTAGATCACTAATTATATTCTCATGGTGAATTCTAATGTATAAATGTGTAGATTAAAATAAATAAATAAAATTGACATTTTTATAAGTCAAGTCCTATGGGGTTGTTACATGTGGTATCAAAACTGTGGATCAAACTCTAATACCTAATGAGTCCAATAAAATTTTCATATCCTTTTGTTTACCAGAAAGGAGAATGGTGAAATATAGAGTGTCTAGAGATAGTCCTTAAAATGTCAATGACAATAAACCTCAATTTGATCCTAACTAATTTGCCACTAAGTAATAAAATTAAATAAGATTATCTCAGCCATAAATGAAATTAGGGACTGAATATCATCCCTAAAATAGGAAGTTCATGACCTTGAAGAGGATTTATAACAAAATGAATCTCAAGAGAATTAAATTTAATAGGAAAACCCTTAGGATGTGAGAACATAGGTTATATTTACGTATGGAGAGCCTTGTGACATATAGTATTGTATTAGTTAAGTGAAGTGTATTTTGGACTTGTAATGCCTCAATACGAAATCATGCTATATCATGATTGGAGTTGAGAGATTTAGTAAATATTTATGTATGACTTGGTGACTATTGTAGGTAATGGACATCTAAAATTCTTAGAAATTTATTCAATTATGTGGATGAAATGATGTTATGTGGTACATTAAGCGTGTACCCTTAGGAGCACTTGTACCCTCTTAGAGTTGTTAAAGGGTTGGTTTATCAAGTGTATTGATGATGTTGGTTGTAGGTTCATATCATAGTTCTTGAATCATGAAAAAGAGATTCTTACCATATTTTTGGTCATTTAGATCAAACATCTTGAGAATGATTACATCCTTACTTGGTAATCAAGTCACCATCATTTGTGTTTAGTATTGTGAGTGTTAAAAAAGCATGGGATGATTCTCACTTAAGAATATGTGAATTTTATATAGAGTTTTGTGTCGTATATACACTAATCCTAGGAGTGGGAATCCTATAAGACCATTTTTAGATTAGCACTACCTAACATGGTGAAATTTTTCTTGTAGTAGCATATAGATGTCTTGGTTGAGAACTCCTATGTTAGGAATTTGATTATGGAATGCCACTCATATGTTTATATGGATTAGGAATATGTGTCATCTCACATGATTAACATAGAGGTGAGTTGTTACTCCCTCAATTTCCATTCACATCATCATAAGCCCACTGAATGGATTCTTATTTCATAATGATGATTGAGTGTTCCCTTAATTAAAAAATTGCTACTACAATGTTGTTTTGATAATATTACCTAGAGTTTATGGGATATATTCTTCTAATTATTATGATAGAGAAGTTTTAGGAGTGGAATGGATTGATGCCTTTATATGGTTAATATTTTTCCTTCTAGTTGTGGAAATAGGTTGTGGTATTACACTTACAGGTTTGGTAAGTGTGTAGTGATTTTGGTAGCTTAGATTATGGTGTTTTTTTTTTGTTGACATGTTATTTCACTACTTTCCACTTGTGAATTTTTATATTCATACTTTCTAGTGCCACTTTATCTAATCTTGTGAACTTTGACCATGTGGAGTGGCGAACCTTAAATTCATATTGGTTCTAGATTAGGTTTATAATTTGATTGGTTAACCCTTGATTAGATTGGTATTATTCTCATTTGGCTAAAAACATGTTGTTTTTATGAGTCATTGATGTACCTTTCACTTATAATGAGTATGAAATATAATGTGCAAAACATCTTGTTAGTCTAAAGGATTGAATGAAACTTATAATTTGTTGTGTAACTAATCGAGGAAGTAGGGAGACATATTCTCACTTGTTAATTTTATAATATTTTAAGGGTGGTGTGATCCTTGGTAATTTTTTATTATGATAATTTTAACATTATTTCCTCTTAACTATGAATATAACATAATAGGTTAAGCTGTGAAATATGATACTAGTTAAGTTTGGATAATGGTAACTTAATATAATTATGGAATGATTTTATGATTTTTATTATGATGTATGTTGGTAGATATATAATTATTTATCATATATAATTAATTTATATGATCTGTTAGTATGGATTTGTGACTCATTGAACCATGTGCACATTTTTGAGATCATTGGGTCATAGAGACCTAAGGGATGAGTGGTAAATTAGGAATGTGAGTACTAAGAGATGGGAGTGGATCGTATTTTTTATCACATTGACTCAGTAGTTACTAATTTTGCATTTGACAAGGGCATCTTGTCAAATTTAATATTTGGCAGATGTGACTTATCAAATTTAGTCATATGGTCATACACATGTATAATGTGGAATGTGTATTCCTTAATTTGGTATGTATTATGAATGTAATATTTCTAATTCTTATTCATCATCATATTTTTCAAGATCTATGTGAAGTAGTGGTAGTATTTACATGTTATACTTATTAGGAACTATGTGTAGTAGTGATGGTATTAACTTATACACATCATTCTTGCCAAGTTCCCTAAACACTTTTCTCTGGAATGAGAAAAACACTCTCAAAGTTAGAGAGATGTGAAGAGGGGTTGGATGGTTTTGTGGAACTCTCCCTGACCATTTTTTTGGATTTTAAGATGATCTCATGTGATTTTTTTTAAATATTAAATTTGGTAAGTTACAAAAACTTTCATCAAGATATGTGGGACCCTTTGAAGTATTAAAAGTGGTTAGTCCTATAGTATATAGGCTTGCCTTGTTGGTTCTAAACCCTAGGGTGGTAATGATAGAACTACTATAGTGTATAATTACACCCTTTTGGTATATTTTTTAAATATCTCTCACTCTGAATTATAATATTGGAGTAACCTTAGGTTATGGGTATCCTATAGTGAGGTTAAACCTCTAGAAAAGGATGGCTTCCTCTTGGTAGATCACCTAAACTAATAATTCTACTTGGAAAATGGATATAAATGGGGTATATGATAACTAATAACACTAAAAAGATGATACACCAAATTAATTGACACTCACATAAGCTTGAAATATACACTAACTTAGCATAAGACAATTTTTCCTCACATAACCTCACAAACTAGCTAATTTGCATACGTATTTCTTAAATTAGGCTCACCAAAAATTAAATGAAGTAAAGAGTAGTTGTAGAATTCACACCAAGATTACATTAATGGTGTAAATAGCTCAAGTTTAGACCTAAAACTAACTTGAAAACACCTAAAAAGAGGTAATAAAGAAGGAGAATAGACATGGAAGAACACTTCTTCACAAGACCATCATACACAAGCTTTCTAAACATAATTTAGAGGAAATATATAGGTAAAAAATGACCGTTATTGATTTAAAAGGTATTTATTACAAAATTTTACATGGTTTTTCCTTTTCAAATGAGAATATCTTTTATAAATGGGGAGAAATAGGAGATATAAGAGAAAAGGGGAAGAGAAGAGAGAAGAAACAAGAAAACAAAATTAAATAAATGAGACAAAACCAAATTTTATGTAGTCTCAACCACCTTTGGATAAATTATAAGTAATCCATCCTCAAAAAAATAAACCTCATTAGTCTAAATAGCCTTCAATCCCTCTCATTAGCTTAGAAACACAATATTTTATAGAAACTTTTGAGGATGTTGATGTCATGATCCACTCAAAAGGGAAAAGTATATAAATACTTTCAAAACTAATTAAATTCTCCAATTTATCTCCCTAACCTCAAAAATTCTCCTCTTGGAATTCTATGCCCCATTTCACTTGCATTTCTAGAAGCTTGTGGTAAATGGTTAGTGAACTCTGTATTTTGGGCTTAACTGACCATAGAGGTTATCTTTTGTGTTTGATTTTTTAGGATACCTTATATTTTAAACTTGAATTTTATCCTCCAACCTGAAATAAACTCCATGAAACCTGTAACTGTCATAGACCCCATTGATGGTCACAAGCTTGAGCTACCCTTAACTAGCTACCCTAAAACCTAGTCCCAAGGTCATTTGGCACCCTGAATACCACTTTTGGACATGTAAAAGACTTTTATACATCCATGACATGTATATGATTAATAAAATGAATATTTTGAAAACCTTCAATACCTACAACAATGGTGGACATCACCATTAAAATTGTAATATTGCACAAAATGTCAAAAAAACTAGGTTATTAACCCTTTATCTTAGTAAGGCACCATATAAACCCTTTTTAAGAGATTAAAGTTCCATGAAAATATTATTTAATCCCATTAATATTCTTCCATGGATTTAGACCATTTATCTCTATAAAGACCTATAAAAACAAGCATTTTTGAGCCATTTTGGGCCTCCTAAGCACCCAAACATGCCAAATTATTCTAAAAAATAGGTTAATTAAGATTTTTATGGAGTCATATACACATTATAGATGATTTAAAAGATATTATAGGCCTTTTTATGGACCTATGAGACCTAAAACCCAAAAATGGTCAAAAAGTTCCTTTGGTAGCTCAAACAAGCTCACCTTCTTGACAATTGTTCATACAATGTGGAACTATATTCCATAACTTATTTCCATTAATATATATTCCATAGAACCAATAAACAACCCTAAAAATATTTGGCTCCCATGCGGAGGGTATTAAAAGATACATACATAAAGATGATTGCCTATAGGGTTTATAAGCATTCTAGACATGAATACACTCTTAACAATTGTTCATAAAACTCAAGACCTTAAAAAATGTTAATATATAATTATTTTCAAGTAAAAATGGTAACTAAAACATACTAGAATAAATTATCCTAATTCTTTATGGTGTGAAAGATATGAGCATCTGAAGAGGGGCTAAAACTTGGGGTCTTAGGCCCGAAAAAATTGAATTCCTCCAAAGGACCAATTTGACATTCTCACTAATATTATTTAATTTAAAAAATATTCATGTTACTTGGAACATCTCATAAAAAATCTTCATGAAGTCACCTTGCATTGGAAGGTCTGATAGTGCCTTTTGGTGTTGAAGGCCTTCAAACAAGCTTTAAGGCCTAATTGGCCAAATATGAATATTGGAGTTATTAGAAACATATAAGATTATATGGGGTTAAAAAACCATGTTTACATGTTACTTACCTGATTCAACTTTATTATCCTCTTAAAATGATCAAAAATCCAACTTTGCTCTTTATGTCTTGAGATTACCTGTGGGGTTTGAAGCTTGATTTTGTGTTTGCATGGAGTTTTAAGTTTGAAAACTATTTAATTTTTTTTTTTGATGAAAATAATCCAATTATTCTTTTAAAACACTTTAAATAATTTTAAAATCGTAACCGCACCTTAAAACTCCAAGAAGTTTGCCTACACCAATGGTGACTGTCATGAGACATGAAGGGAACTATGTCAAAATAGTGGGAAATTAAACTTGTAAAATTACCTTAAAAATATTTTTTATATGTATATTAGGTAATTAGGACAAATCCTACTAAGTTTCATGGTTGGAGGACGCATACTTTAGCTTGTAGACCCTTTTTTCTCAAACTTTACCTTGAGCTGTCTGCTTGTTTCATCCATGTCTAAACTTGTCTTTCTTCAAATTTTTTCTTGAAATCTTGAATTTTATCAACTAAATAAGGAAAATTAGGTTTCAATAATCAAATTATACCATTTAAAGACCTCTCTAAGGCTTAAAATCCTCATTAGCACTTGAAACTGATAAAAGCTTCATTTGGTCTCTAATGGTTATCTCCTTGACTACAAGAGGTCTGTGTAAGAAAAATAGTTATTTTAACTCATTATATTAACTTTTTGATTTAATTTTATTATTTTATGGGTCAGTTATATCATTTTTACCAAATTTAATGCTTTGACTTGACTTGTAGATGCCTCAAAATGGCAAATTCCTCCTAGGCAGGCTCTAATGTTGATCGTGATTATATATAGGGTTGAATGTACTAAAATATTGAATATTTTACATTATAAAAACATATAAAAACATTTTTAATAGGTATAATATGTCATAATTATGCTCTCCACTAAAGTTTTGTGCTTAGATCATGCATATTTTGGCCTATAGGCCCATTTTGCCAAAAGTTAGTTATATGTGCCTACTTAGTCAAATTTCACAACTGATATTTCCTTATTTTTGACTTGGTTTGAGATATAATGAGGTGAATTTTATTTTAATATTTAATTAAACCTCTCTTTTTATTATTTCACCCTTCATTTTATATCTCATAATCCTCCATGTCACCTCCTCTTGACCTTTGTACCTCCTCAAAGAACTCATATGACTACATGTCGATAGTAACAGAGAATTATGGTATGATAAAAGGGATTATTTGGTATAATTGACACATATATATCCACATTATACTATTTAATTAATTGAAAACCACCATTCACCCTTCTTCTATCATGTTTTGACCTCTTAGCAAGGTATTTAGGCCTCACATAGTCAACCTCCATACAAAGGCATGTACTATCTCCTTTTAAGGTTTTAAATGTTCCTTAGTAGCTTTAATGAAGGTATTTATTGTTAAATTTTCACTAAATTTCATAAAACATCTCATGTTGACCTATAAATCCCTTGAATTAGGCTTACTAGTAGATGACTATGTTTGGATTGCCACTATTGGCTATAGGTGGGTCTTTGAAGTGTCTTTTGACTGTGTATTTGTGTAATTTAGTGGTTCATATTGATGAATAATTAATGATACCATCATAATTTACCTTTTTAAACATTAATTTCCATAAAACCTCAATAGAGGAATAATCTACCCTTATGCTTGAAGTTTGAAAAATAACCCTCTGTTATTAAAGCTATAGGTGTTATTTAAGGTGGTTAACTGTAGCTTTAAGGAGTTTAAGAACATTTTTAAAGATATAATTTATATCACAAAACTTTAATTCTCATGAACCAATATCATGAATTCTCATGAAAATCTTTGTACACCACTATATTTGGCAATAAACCCTCATAGATCATGCATTGAAAAACCCTTATGGAGATATGCCTACTTCCCAAGCATGGTTGTAGGTGTGATATTTATCTAGGTTTTTGACACGAGAAGATACAAGGCTATATTTTAAACTTAAAAATAGTCCACAACCTGAATGAACTTTATTATTAAACCATATCTTCACTTATACCATACCCTCTCAAGAAAATAAACCTTATTTTCCCATGCTTGACTATTTTTGAATTTTGATTAGGCTTGTACAAACTAAATCAATGCTTGATGCCTAGAATATTTTAATTTTACCTCTCTCACTATTTGATTTTGAGTATTCATTTTTAATGTCATGATAGCTCCCATAAGCCTCGAAAGGGCCTTAAGCTACCAAATATTCTTGAGTTGAAATAACACAGGCTTGTAGGTCTATTTATTGATTATATGATTTCTTGACTAGTGTCTTAGATCCATTCACACTATGAAATATTTGATTCATGACCACATACAGTGATTTATATTTGATCCATGATGTTAAATTGATGTCATATGACTCATATCCTCTTGAAGTGATCAACACTCCCCACAAGGTCCCTAGTTCCCAAATCACCTAGTTGGCTATAGGCACATTTATTAAGCTGACTGTAGGTTGAAATTATGGTTAATTAGCCTTATTAAAGGCTTCACATACTTTTATTTCCATATTTTTCTTAACATTTAATCACCCTCTTAGTCTAATCCTTTTTGAGAGTTCAAAAACCCTTGAAAGCATCTTTAAAGAAATAAAGACCCCTTTGACTGTGGTTCCTCCCTAAGGTAGCTGTAGGTATAATTTTGATGGATATAGGGTTAAATTTGTCCTTATTAAGCCTTATTTTATCCTCATGATATAATTTTACATCTCTTTCCTTCATAGACTATATTTCAATACTAATCATGTCTATGGAAGATCAAAACAACCTCCTTGAGACTAACACTGTCATTAATTATAGGTGGTCCTTTAGGCTTAATGTAAGTCTATATTTTTATGGTTGTATGCTTATTTCATAGTGGGATGTAGGTACACTCTAATCCTTTTCATTCACTTAGGTTTTGATCATATTCAGCTTGAGGTATGTGGCATCAATTACTAGCTATGAGTATCTACTTGAAACTTGAAGAAACTTATGACTACTAAGACCATTATACACTATAGGATCTACATTCATTAGGATTTTAGGTGCATAATATCATGAATTATCATTTCCTATATCAAATTTATGATGACATTATCCACAAACATAATGACCTTATTGAAATGGTCAAAACTCCTTAATGTGCATTCAAAACATGATCTTCCTTTGGAGATTACTATAAAGTTTCATTTTTTGAGTGTACTTAGATACTATCATATTGAGACACATGAATTTAATTGGTTTAAACCCTTTTATGTCTATCTTTGATCCCAAAACATGATCAGTGTTTTTTGCAAAAACCTTATTCAAACACTTTCTTGATAACAATCACATCTTTCCTCAAATCATGACTGTGTATATGTGGCATGTGTATGGATTTGTCTAAGTTTAGCCTTAAATAATGCTTAAAATCATTATTTGACCCTTGAAAATCACTCTTTATGTGTTAGATAAGGTCATTACATCAACCATTTAGAGATATTTTTATTAACACTATTTTATTGATGTCTTTTATACACATGTACTTGACTATATTCCCTTTTATTGTAGGTTTCCTTTAGGGATATAGGTGTTGATATAGGTCAATAAATTGAAATTAAAACCTTGTGATGAAATTTAAACCATGGGTGTCCTCTTTACCCATATAAGACCACTTTTCCTAGGTGTATGTGCTCTATATTTCAACTTTGGATTGTGAAGGTCCATTAGGAGTTTAAATCCTGCAGTAAGTACTAAAAAGTTGTAGTAAACAATTATGTAAGTTGGGAGCCTTAATTACACCACCTATTTGATCAAACACACCATATTTATTTTCAAGCTAATACTCCTATATAAGTGATACAAGGTGGATGCATTTGATTTCATGAAGGCTCCTTTTTACATTGTTGCATGACATCACCACAACTACATAAGACTTTATGTTGGTGCATTTAGGGAAATAAATACTTAAACTCATAATTATTCACTTGAGGTGAATTATTAAGTCTAATTAATAGTATAATATCCCAAACATTATTACCAAAGCACCTTCAACATCCAAAAAACTTAAGAAGGTTCTCAAAACATGTTCACACACCTTTGAACAACATTTTCAAATCAATGAAGGGCCTCCTGTAGGTGTAATTTTTTATGTAGATAATGACTATAGATATGATATATATGCATGTAATATGGCCTTATGGTCAGTATTTAACTCTCTCAATATGTTTAATGAATCCTCATAACCTTTGAACAACATTCAAAACAAGTTTCAACATCTCCATTCCAATGTGGTATTCTCTTTTGAGTGTGCATTCATGGTGTATGACTATAATTTAGGTGTTAAAACCCTATTTAATATGGTTTTTATGAGTTCCTATCAATTGGATCCCATTTTAGCATTATCTTAAGCATGAACTACCCTTGATCACTAAATTTACAACACTTTTCCAAGAATGTATACATGACTATGTTCCATTATAGCTATAGGTATAATTTTAAACATTAAATGCAATCATGACCAAGTTTAGACTTTAATAAGGTCACCAATTATGAACTAGATCATTTTAATATAGGTGAAAACCAATTCCTTTATTGGTTTTGTATATGGTTGGAATTAGTAATAAGAGACAAATACACCAAAACTTCCAAAGGGAGTACCTCCTTATCTTCCTCCTCAATCCATAGTTGTAGATGGATATTGCTCAAGATATACTAGTATCCATTTGACCCATCAAGGATTTTATGAACTAATAAATGTTGATGAGAAAATATCACTTGAATAAGTTTATGTGGCATAATTATGAGGAGGTACATTAGCTCTATAACCTTGGTTTTGCTAAAAACTGATCAAATAGGCCATTCATAATGACAAGAAGGAAAGTAGGTTTTATGCCATAAGTACCTTATTTAAAGGATTTATATGATGAAAAAAATTATAATAGGTTCTTTTTTAACCTTAAATTACTCCTACAAAACCATTCTTTATCATTGAATTCTAAAGTGAAGAAACAAGGGAAAACCTAACCTTGTCTAGATGAGTAGGTCATTTAGACACCCCTGAACTATTAGTGATTGTTAAAAAAGATGGGGAGATTAAATATTAAAGGTATAATCCATTGAGGGGGGGGTGAATTAGTGATGGTAAATAATCTGATTTAATTTTCAAACCCTTGCATTTACTTAAGCATTTAACACAAGCATTCATAAACCATACATATAATTCATAACAGTGAACAATGAACACTATATAAGATCACATACATAACACAAGGTCTACATGGGAAACCATATTAGGGAATAAAACCCACTCTCAAGCCTAAAAACACATTGACTAGTATCCTATAATATTATTACAAACAAGAGACTAATCAACCCTTTTAGACAAACAAACCTTAATCATGTCCTCCTGACTAAAGGTATTTAGTGAAACACCTATTCTACAAGGAGCACCTTACACTAAGATGATCAAATAATTTAGACCACATTTGATAATAAAAATTTCACCTTAGAATTGATGCCTTCAACACCTAATGATGGATCTCTATATATCACTCTTCTCACCTTTCAACAACGACTCTTGTCATAGCTTCAACAACATGACCATATGGTCATACACATAGTCAAAACATGAAAACTCAAACATATTCACATATACAAAAAATAGAATATAACTATCTTAAAATGAGGAACATGACTTACAAGTCATACATATATTCACCTAACTATTTTTCTCATTAACTCCACCAATAGGCATACTACCTATCCTTCTCTCCATAAAGCACACACAAGCCTCTCTTCAATCTCTCTTCAATATCTCTCTTACTAGTCTAGAAACCAAAACATTTGGTTCCAATATATATAGAGAAATCATGAATTAATAAGTCCATAAAAATACTTTTCAAACACAATATATGCCTTTACCCTTAAGGCATCTCATATGGGTCACACTTAAGCATAGTTCCCTTTCAAAATAGGCCTAAGTCACTTTTAGGTTCTATGGGGGTCCATTCATATCTTTGACACTTCTTCAAGCATAATAACAAGACATGAGCACTTATAAAAATATAGGTCCACTCTTTATGTCCTCTAAGACATCCTCAAATGATCACATTCACTTTAGCTTACCTCTACATATGCTCAAACAACTTAAATAGCGACCTTATACATAGGAATGCCATTAATGAACATATAGTCAAATTATTAATCATTGTTCATACTTAATATAGATTGATCACACCTATTAAAACCACATAAAACAACCATATGGAGTTTGAAACACTACCTAATAGATAATTCACCATGAAACATTGAAATAATAACTACATAATCTTGAATATCCTTCTTGGGTCACTTGTAAAACATATATGGAAACACAATCAACTTTGGATCTCAATAACTTTGTTTGTATAAACTTTCAGATCTTCTAGTCCATATTTATAGATTCAACTTGAAGTCCTCTACCACTTTTATTTTTACTACAATAGAAAATTTGACTTTTATCATAATTTATGGTCCAAAAAACCAGACACTAGTCTTTCTTTCACAAATTCAAATATTCAAATGATAATGGTCCATGAATCTTGATCAATATTTAACATATAGGCACCAATGATTAATAATTAAACCTTTGTCACTTTAACCACATCTCATGTATAATTTAAATGTTGACTCCATAAGATCCATTGATCTCTATGGATCAATCAGGACTTTAACAATCAATGCCCACCATTTGATCATCTATACGAATGCCCACTCACTATTGGATCCTTATCCTATACCTTTGCTCATATGTTAAACATCATGCACCTATCCTCATCTATTTTCCTCCTAAATCCATATATAAATCATGCACTATCAATATTTATGGAGTTTAATACTTTCAAAAATGACTATGGGGACCCTTTCAATATGTATGAGTAGCCATTTTTGTACCTCAATAACTTCTTATGTGCTTACTTGCATGATCTAAAATTTATACCAAATGATCTCCTCATAAAGAAAAATCTAACCAGGTAATAAACATCTATTTTAACTCTCATGCATGTGAGATATAATTCCATTAAAATGCCTTTTTAAAAACTTCTATTATAGATTTAACTATATCCAAATTTGTTTGAGAGGCTAACTTTGAGCAATCACAACTTTTTCCATGCTTTAGTGCATGTAATTAAATTTAGCACAAATGATCTATGATAAAAATAAACAAAACAATATGATTAATTTATCTTAAAAAATTCACACATGCAATATATAATACCATCAAAATTCTCACTTGGCTCTTTCTACCACAATGCAAAATAGGCTATGGGAAAACATAGTCAATCTACTTAGGAGCCCAAATTTTCACATGCATATCTTTTGACGTGATGTATCACATGATATATAAATTAGCATAAATACATTGGGTCCAAAACTAAATATACCCATATGATAACTATATCCTTAATCATCCACATGTGTGTGTGATGACCTCATCAATATGCTTACTTAGCTCTTTTTTGGCCAATCTATAAATTTGGCTAAGTATGGGAAAATAATGAAATATGTTCAAGAAGACAACTTTGTACCCTCATATATTTAACCATGATTCAATACATGACTTAAGATATGATTTATAATAACTAGGGACTACTGTGATCATAACCATATGACTAGCTCCCCTTGACTCCTTCCCATGTGGCAAGGGTGATGTCATCAAATAACCTACTCAAATTTTCTGCCACTAGACCCAAAGTGTCTATATGAGAACTATGATCAACCAGATGAATTCCACTTAATTAAAATTTTTATCTAAGCATATATAACATCTTAGGGACCTCTTTCACATGATACAATCACCATACTCAACCTTGAACACCTATGATTAGTCAAAATATAAAGATCAACTAAGCCAACATTAAGCATACAAGAACAAACACATTACACACTTTGTCATTGTCACATAGACTATCAAATCTCTTCATACACTCAATAGGATATGCCCATGACACAACCATGACATCAATATGAAAATTATACAACAATCTCCCCCTTTGTCATTGATTTCAACACCCATCAATATAGTAATATATGGCTCACCTTCTCTCTCTTCAAAAAACTCCCACAATAAGAACTCTCTCCCCAATAGGAGCTTTCTACCCCTTTGACACAATAATAAAGTGGGAACAATCTGATCTTGAGGACCTAAAAATCCTATCAAATAGGAAATCAACATCTTATAAAGATATAAAAACTCCCCCTTACCTTGAGCCAACCTCTTCTTGTCTTGACAAATTCCTCTTGCTTCATGCCAACACTCTTCTTCACAAGCACAAAAACTAATGAAGATAGAAAACAAAAAATACTAAAATCTGATGCAACTTACCAAGATACATTTGAAAAGGACTCCCCCTAATATTTTTGAGAAAATGCACCACTTGAGCATCTTTAGATCTCCACACACCATGAAGAACCACCATATAGACTTAATAGCCTTCTTTCTTAAGACACTATCATGACCACCAACAGATCAACATACCATTCAAAAATAAAGAAACATGTTATAAACCAATTTTAGAACTCACCTTGAATACATTCGTGCTTTGATCTTTTGGAGAAACTAAACAAAAGCACTCTTCTTATCACTAGGCCAGTCTAGTCCTCTTATAGCCCTACCTAGAACTTGTAGAGTTCACAAATTTCAATAGACATAACTTCAAGACCTAAAAATTCATATATAGAGCACTCTCATATTCCCCCTCAAACACACCAATTTTAAAAAATAAGCTCATCCTATAAAACATACTTCTTTCACAAACCTACTATCCAATTAGCCCTCCAACTTGATAAAAACATGAATAACTTGAGAACCACAAGCCTTCAAGACACTAAAAAGTTTAATTTGACCACCCATTAGCATCATTAAACATATTAATAATCCTTATACCTCAAATCATATGGTAAACCACTTTTTTAGTATAGTCTAAAACCCTAGAATCTAGAAAATAACCAAGGTCAACAAACCTCCTTCTAGTCAACACACACCTCTAAAACTACTTGTACACCTAGAGATATCCATGACACACTTCAAAACCAAGATTTGAGATTCCATACCTTTGGGAACCCATACATCCTATAACCCATTTTAGGCCTAATTGCCCTTAAGCCAAAAATTGAGAAAACTTAGAACACTCAAATATCTTTAATTGGCACATACATACCTTCAGACCTAAAAAACACTTGGATCACACTAAAAATAAATGTACAAACCTTTATAAGCCCAAAACACTTCTTGAAATTTGCATAAATCTCATTAAGCCACCTAGAACCTTTAATCTAACCCTACATATTGTTCGAACTAGAAGATTCCATAACACTTACTTCTCCACTTGAAATGAGTCTCTTAAGAAACATATATAAAAACACCCTCTATACCTCAATGATAAAAAAAATATAAATCCTCATATTCCTCTTCTTCCTTGCTTAGATGATACTTATAGTTCTTCTTCTTATTCTTTGGCTTTAGAGAAGTAACTTCCTCAACTACTACAACATTTTCCTTTTCTTCTATGATTGGATTATCAATATATGGAGACAACATACATTCATGGCATACATTTTCATCTGAAGAATCTTCCTTGTATCTTGGATTCTTATCACTAGGCACTTGTTTAACAATAACAGGTTGTTCACTTGGATCCATACATACCTAAAAACTAGCTTCAACTAACACTTTGGACTTTTCTTTGAGCTTAGTCTCTTCATTCTCAACATGAGTAAATAATGAGACCTATTGGGATTCTTCAATTTCAGAATCATACTCCACCATAAAAAATATATTATGTGGACCTATAGTCTCATCATGACTCATACTTACCACCTTTGGTTTCCAAGTATTAACTTGTCTTATGTCTTGTACTCTAGGAGCTTGATAAAATCCATTGTATCTTGTAGGCCTTTGCTTTTAGAATCTATAAATGTGACATATCTATTCATAATTGAAGCACACCATACAATTTACAAAAACCTCTTTTTGAATTTATAGATTTGGATAATATCTTGCAATGTGTCCAAGTTCATAAAAACTATATCATTCAATATCTCTTGAAGGAATAATAGTTTGTATTACCTGAAATGGAAAATGTTTTGTAAAGTGTCCCACTTCATGAAAGTTGAGGCACTCAACCTTGTTTAAACCTTTTGACTAATGACCTCCATCATAGTTCCATGAAAATTCTTTCTTAATAGGTCTTTTACATTCTCTATCTCTAAGCCCAAACTGATTACAAGTATATTAATAACCATTGAAAATTGCATAACTTAGCATTAGGATATCTAATCTATTTAGTATTCATCTTTATAGCACCTTCATTCCTTTTATGCTGATTTTTCTTCAAAGGATAATCCATTTTGTTTACATTAGTCTTCATCTTGTCTTGAGTTGTAGTCTTTGGTTCTTTTTTTTAATCCACGACCTGTTTTATCACTTGTATGCTTTTGCTCATTCAGAATGTTATCTATATCACTTAATCTCTTTTCAAATCTCACAAATGACATTAATTTAATATATACCTTCTTTAACTCAGATTTCAATGACTCATTTTCATTAACATACCTTGCACATTCATCTTCTTTAGCTTTTAGACTAGTAGACAAGACTTCTAATTGACAACTAAGATGTTTGACCATTTCTTCATGATTCTTGGCATCTTCATCCATTCTTACCTCAAACACACTGAATTTCTCCTTGAATTCCTTTAGTTTAGGTTTCATATTCTTATTGATCTTCTTCTCAATCTTTCATTTTTCATGAGCATTAGCCAATGTAGTCTCATAGTCCACCTCATCTTCATCATCATCTAAATCAATCTAAGTAAACACCTTCTGATGTGATCAACTTCCTTCCTCAGCCATGAATATAGCTTCATCTCAAATAGAACCATAATTTTCATGATCATATTTTGAGTCACTATCTTTACTCTCATTTTATGAGCTACAATCTTAGTTGGTGTAGAGACTCTTCTTATCCTTGAAGTACTTCTTGTTATCAAACCTTCTAAATCCCTTCTTTCTTTTATCAGACTTGAAATATCTCTTACCATCATCATGAAATTGATCATTCTATTCATCAGATCCTTCTTATACTTATGAGGGTACTTATTAAAAAAAATATCCTATCTCACCATAGCTAAAGCATTTGAGGGGTATCTTACCTTTATACTTGCATGAAACTATTCTCAATTTCCTTGAAATCAAATCAATTAGTTCATCCTCATCCATATTAGGAATTTCATCCTCCTTAAATTTATTACCTTGGAGCTTCTTCTTTGTCTTCATTTTAGTCTTAAAATTTACTTCCTTATTTGGTGGTATAACATCATTCTTCCTCATCTAATAGGTAGTAAGGGTGCCATGCAATTGATTCATATTCAATTGAGTAAGATCATGAATCTCTTCTATAATAGATAATTTTAGATCAAACTTGGGGGATAGATACCTTAATACCTTTTGAACAATAGTAGTCTCTTCAAGATTCTCTCCAAGACCTCTGATGATGTTCACAACCTCGTCAACTTTCTATAGAAGGGATTCCACAATATCTTCTTCATTCATCTTGAGACTTTCAAATTGCCTTCTGTAAGTCTAAAACTTTGCCAACTTAAAATTTGAATCTCATTCAAAAATATTCTTCAACTTATCCCATATTTCCTTGGTAGATATGCAATGAATTACTTTGGTGAACTTAGTTTCTGTAAGACCACAAGTGATGGCATTCATTGCCTTAGAGTTGTTCTCAAGCAACTTCTTATCTACAATATTAGATGGAGGAATAGTAGGAGCAACATAACCATGTATAATATATTACCTTACATCAAACCCTTGGGATATAATGTATGTATTCATACTAGCACTCCAAAAAAGCATAATTAGATCCATTAAACAATGGTGCTTGCTTAGTAGAGAAACCACTTTCCACATTCTAACTAGCCATTTTACCTTGGATCAACTTCAAGCTATCAAGATTTTACCAAAGGACCTCACTCTAATTTAAATTTTTATAGGTAAAATCCATTGAGGGGGGGGTGAATCAATGATGTAAAATAATCCAAATCAATTTCCAAACCCTTGCAATTACTTAAGCATTCAACACAAGCATTCATAAAGCATACATATCATTCATAGCAATGAATAATAAACATAATGTAAGATCACATAAACAACACAAGATGTACATGGGAAACACTCTTAGGGAATAAAACCCACTCTCAATCCTAAAAACACATGGACTATTATCCTATTAGATGATTGTAAATAAGAGACTGATCAACTCTTTTAGACTAGAAAACCTTGATCATGTCTTCATAACATAATGTATTTAGTAAAACACATATTCCACAAGGAGAACCTACCCCTAAGAGGATCAACTCATTTAGAACACCTTTGATATGAACAATTCCACCTTAGAACTGATGTCTTCAACACTTAATGATGGATCTCTAGATATCATTCTTCTCACCTTTCAATTACAACTCTATCACAACTTCAACAACATGACCAAATGGTCATATACATAGTCAAAACATACACACATGAACCTCTTCACATATCCACAAACTACAAGAGAATTTTCCTGACATAAGGAACATGACTTATAGGTCATACATATAATCATCTAACTATTCTACTCATTAACTCCACCAACAAGCACACTACCTATTTTTCTCTCCACAAAGCACACATAAACATCTCTTCAATCTCTCTCTTACTAGTCTAGAACCCAACTTATTTTTTTCCACTATATATAGATTAATCATGAATTAACAAATCCATAATAATCCTTATCAGCCATAATACATGCCTTCACCATTAAGGCATCTCATATGGGTCACACTTAAGCACAATTCCCTTTCAAAATAGGCCTAAGTCACTTTTAGATTTTATGGGGGTCCATTCATATCTTTGACACTTCTCAAATCATAATAAGAACATAGGACCACTTAAAAACATATAGGTCCACTATTTATGTCCCTAGGACATCCTCAAATTATCACAATCACTTTATCTCACCTTTGCATATGCTCATACAACTTAAATAGAGACATTATATACATGAATGCCAGTAATGAACATAAAATCAACTTATTAAGCATTTTTCATACGTAAGATAGATTGATCACACCTCTAAAAACCACATAAATAAATCATATGGAGTCTACAACAGTTCCCAATATCTAATTCACCATGAAAAATTGAAATAACAATTACATAAGCTTGAATATCCTTCTTGGGTCACTTACATAACATATATAGAAACAAAGTCAAATTTGGAGCTCAATAAATTTATCTATACGCACTAGTAATATCTTCTAATCAATATTTCTTGATTCATCTTGGCATCCTCTACCACTTTGATTTTTAATGCAATAATGAATTTGACTTTTATCAAAATCTATGGTCCAAAAAACTAGACACTGGTATTTCCTTCACAAATTCAAATATTCAAATGGAAATGGTCACAGTTAAACTTTGAACACTAAGCTTAAATCTCATGAACTCTCAGCTTAGATCAAATATGATCCATTGATCTTGATCAATATTTAACATATAAACACTAATGCTTAATCATTAAACCTCTACACTTTAACCACATCTTGTGTATCCTTGAAATGTTGACTCCATACACTCCGTTGATATCTGTAGATCAATCAGGACTTTAAAAATCAATGCTCACCATTAAATCATCTATACAAACACCCACTCATTATTATATCCTTATCATGTACCTTTGCTAAGATGTTAAACATCATGAACCTATCCTCATCTCACTACCTTCTAATTTATTAGAGCAATTGTGCATCATCAATCATTCTCAATCTTTAATACTTTCAAAAATGACTATGGGGACCCTTTCAATATGCATGAGTAGACATTTTTTCACCTCAATAACTTCTTTTGTGCTTACTCACATGATCTAAAATTTTTACTAGATGATCTCCTCATAAAAGAGAATCCAACCATGTAAAAAATAACTCCTAGAAATCTTATGCATGTGAGATATAATGCCATTAAAGTACATTTTCAAAAACTTCTATCATAGAGCCAAGTATGTCCAAATATACTTGAGAGGATAACTTTGAGCAATCATAAATTTTGATGCACTTTAGTACATGAACTTAAAGTAAGCGTAAATGATCTATACTCAAAACTAAAAAACCCATATGATTAGTTTCAGTTAAAACCTTCATATGTGAAATATAAAAAACCATATAAATTCTCACTTGGATCATTATACTATAGTGAAAAGTTAGATATGTATGGGAAAACACATTCAATCTACCTAGGAGCCCAAATTTGCATATGCATATCTTTTGATACGCTACATCACATGATCTAAAAATTAGTGAAAATAAATTAGGTCCAAAACTAAACAAAAAAAATATGATCACCTTATCCTAAATCATCCTCACATGAAGAACTAACCTCATCAACATGCTTACTTAGCTCTTTCTGTCCAATCTACAAATTTAGCTAAGTATGGGAAAATAATGAAATCTATCTGAGAAGCCAACTTTGTACCCCTCATATCTTTAACTGTGCTTTAATGAATGACTTGAGATCTAGTAAACAATAACTAGGGACTAATGTGATTAAAAAAAATGAAAAAATCCCCTTGAATCCTTACAATGTGGAAAGATTAATGTTATCAAATAGCCTACTCAGATTTTTTGCCACTGGACCCAAAGTGTCTAGATGAAAACTATGATCAACCAAATGAATTCCACTTAAGAACACAAGTTCTCAAAGCATAGATAACATATTAGGAACATATTAAACATGATAAAATAATTTTAATCAACCTTTAACACCTATGATTATTCAAAATTTGAAGATCAACTAAGCCAACATCAAGCATACAAGAACAAGAATATTACACACTTTGTCATTATCACATAGACTATCAAAGATCTTCATCCACTCAATCAGACACCTCCATGACATCACTATGAAAACTATCCAAAATTAACTAGACCACCAATGACATAAATTATAAGGCCATTATGGTCCCTATCACTACCCAAAATATTCTAGCCTAACTTTCTCTCTCTTGACTGTATTGAGTGAAAACTTTAGGCTTTCCTAGAGATGTGTAAAACTACCCAAAATGGTTTTTCCTTAACATAAATAAATATAATATTAAATATGAAATAAAAAACCTATAAAATATTTTTTATCCTATAAATGACCTTTCCTTCCTTCTAGAAACCTTTTGAAATGCCTAGACCTCCATTAATGGCAAAAAACGTATTTCATGCCTAGTTTGTAGCTAATAGGTTTTCCTTACCTCTGCTAGTTATTTTTATATAATATGATTTCATGGGAATATTAGGGGATATTAGGGACACCATGAATGCATATATATGACACATGAGCCCCTACATCAAGCAAAATCTTCAAAAACCTATTCTATCAAAGGTCTAAAAGGCTCCAAAATGCATCTTTTTACTCCAAACTCCTTTCCTCCACTCCACATGCCCTTAAATGACATTGAAAATGTATAAAATGGTAAAAAATTCCATAAAGAGGTGGGATGAATTAAAAATCAATTTTATTTCCTAAAAAAGTTACTTTTTCACTTGAAATTTCTATTTTGAGGACCTTTAAGTCATCTAGTGAACTTTTGGGGGTCTTTGGGCATAATAGCTTCTATAAAACTCATTTTTGACTCATTATAATTTATAAGACTTTTTTAAAACCTAATTCATACCTCTAAATGCTCAAACACCCTATAAACCTATTGGATCCTTCACTTATAGTTCTAAACCCATTTTTAGGCCTTTTCCTTAAAATCTTCAAAATTGCCTTAAAAATCGCTTAAAGTGTTTCAAAAGCTTGAAAGTGAAATGTGGTAGGGTCATGAAGTTTTTATTCTCCTACCATCCTTAGATCACCCACTTAACAAAAAATCTTTTTAGCTTCTCACACCACACAAGGACCTCCTAGGATACTATATTGCATTATTAAATCAGGACCACAAAGGGACTAGTAATGGGGGTAAAGGTTAATGAAGGGTCCAAGAGAGTGGTTTGATCCATCTAGGCAAAAGTTTCATATGTAGGCTAATTTTGGACAACATTTATAGTGACCTCCTAGGATTGTATGCCTGCTATGCAAAAAATTAGGTTCCTTGTTTGATCCATTGGGAATATGGGGTCACAAGTATTTCTTTCCCAAATAATATAAAAATGATACAAGGATATCCATTTTTTAAAACATCCTCTTGAATAAATGAGGACAACAAGAAAGAAAACCAACACTATTCCTAAGGTACTTAAGGTAGAGAAATACATAAATAAAAAGGAAATGCACACAAGGTACTTAGAGGAAGGGAAAAATGGAAAAAAAGGAGTAAGGTTACATATAATATAATATATATAAGGATATAAACTCACTAGTACCTTCCACTCAAATCAAATGGAAAATATTCTGGATCACATCCTTCATGAGATGGGTCATGGTGTGAGAGAGCATGCTTGGGTGCTAATTTGCTTGGTGTCAATCTCACATTAGGATGCTTCATTTTCAATCTTATTGACATGATCTCAAGTGGATGGAAATGGAAAAAAATGTCTCTAATGTAGACATACTAGTCCAAGTCTCCAAATCTTGCTTCATGTTGGACTATAGGAGCACTTTCAATCTTCTCACTTGATGGCTATTTTGAATGTGAAGGTTGACTATCCAAGCTTAGGAAAAAGAGTTATAATTCATCCCAAAACGTAGTTTCCTCTTGGTAATTTGTAGGAGGGGTAGTAATTTGAGGCTATTAATTTGACCAATCTTTATCAAACCTAAAAACATTAGTACTACCTTCAAGTTATACTTCATCTCATGATTGATCAACTGCTACAACCTTATTCACTCATGGCTGATTGAAGTGGCATATTAAGATCTCATTATATTTTTGAGGAGTTTCCAATTATTCATCCACCACTTATAGCTCATTAATTGGGTCACCAAGACTGCCTCTATTTACCTTAGTCAACTCATAATTACTTGACAATGATATATATATTGCTCTAACACTTCAAACAAGTCTTCATAATTACCTTGTTTAACTATTTCTTACACATTTGAATCATCATTGAGAACATGTTGTTGAAAATATAATACATCAAGATCTTTAAACTCATCAATATGTTGTAAGAACTAATCCTCTATTTCTTTATCATACTCATTTATGCCTTCTTTAACATGATCAATTGACTGATTTACTACTATAACCATATCAATTTCTTCACCTTGTTCATATTCATCATCAAACATACCAAATGGAAGATATTAAAAAAAATAAAAAACACATTTTCTCTTAGCTACAACTTGAATACACATCTCTTCAAGTATGAAGGCATATCTACTACCTTCAATTGACTTTACCTCTTATGATTGGTCAACCTCTACAAACTCATTTTGGTCTTCTATTTCTTCATTCATAGTAGCATCCTGAGGGCCTATTTGTGGCTCTATAATTTCCAAATTTTCAAGCCTTTCCTCTTCACAATGGACTAGTATAAAAGGTCCCTTATTCAAGAGGGAGATGGTGGGATGGTGAAAAGGTTCACATTACTTACAAATTAGGAGAGTATCCTTCCAGATAGGGAATTTGAAGGATATTTTAAGTGGCTCTTAGGGAAGGGATAGATATTCTTGAAAATCTTGTAGAGAAAGATCATTGAGTTGAAATATGGTTTCTTGATTCACTTTTTGAACAACTAACTCTTCATCCTCAAAGACTACTTCTTTGACTACCTCAACTAACACCTCCTCTTTCTTCTCAATGCTCTCCTTGACTAATTTTCATGAGGGGAATATATAGGGTAAAACCACCTTCTCTTCTTCTTAAATGGGTACAAGAGAGGGTGGTTTCATAAGAGAGGGCATGACATAGTCAGGGTCCAAGGTGTAGGGGGTGTCGAAGTTGATATGGTTTCAAAATATTGAGTGGGAATGGGTATAGGGGTAGGAGAGGGCAAACTGATTGGTTTGGGTTTGAAATATTCTTCCTTCTAATGAGTCAACATCTTATCTATCAAAAGTATCCATTAATTTACTTAGTTATTCTCAAATTCTGGATAACCTCCCTCAATAGCTACCCACACACTCCAAAACTCTTGGAAGACATCCTTTATGCTATTCATGGCATGGATGGGGAAGATTGATTAGGGGGTTGGATTTGAGCATAAATAGAGGTAAGATAGGGAAATTGGGGTCTAGGATTGGTTTCTCTCATTCTTAATAAAAATTGATACTCATTTTATTTCTTGGATTGGTTTTACCTAACCAATCACTCTTCCTAAAACCTCAACTCTTGTTCTTGAACAAAATCTTGGTATTCAATATTTTCTTGCTATCTATAACAATATTCTACCCTATCAGACTCTCTCAATTATCTTTAAAAATCAAGTCTTATCTCTCTAAGACTCTTTTCTGATTTACTAAAGAGAGATAGACTTTAATAAGGTAGATACACTAGAGTTTGAGAGCAACTTGGTGTGAATCCATAAACATTACTAATCTAATATGAAGGATAAGGGAAAAAAGAATATGCATTTTGATTGAGTAAGTATAATAAATACCAAATAATGATGATTAGGAACTTGGGATATTTATACTAGTTGATAAATACTTGGAGTCACCATTGGAATTTTCACACATGCCTTTAAAGGCTAATTGGATGAAGAGAACACCAAAAATCTTCACTCAGTGAACAACATGGTCCCACTAGGAATGCCAAAAACTATTGTAGCAAATAATTGTACCCTTTTAATAGAGTTTTTTAGGATCTCTCACTCCCATATATAATATTAGAGCAACCTCAGGTTGTGGGTATCCTATAGTGAGGTTAAACCTCCAAAAAAGGCCAGAATCCTCTTGGTAGATCACCTTAAACTAATACTTCTGATTAGAAAAGGGATATAAAGGGGATATAGGATGACTAATAAAAATAAAAGGGTGATACAAAAAATTAATGGACACGCAAATAAGCTTGAAATAAACACTAACTCATCATAAGATAATTTTTGCTCACACAACCTCATAAACAAGCTAATTGGCATAAGTATTTCTTAAACTAGGCTTACCAAACAATACATGAAGTGAAGAAGAGTTATAAAACTCACACTAAGAATACATTAATGGTGTAAAGAGATCAAGTTTATAACTACAACTAATTTTAAAACACCTAAATAAGGGAAGAAAGAAGGACAATGGACATGGAAGAACACTTCTTCATAAAACCATCATACACCATCTTGCTAAATATAGTTTAGAGGCAAGATATAGGTAAAAAATTATCTTTATTGCTTTAAAAGGTATCTATTAAAAATTTCTATAGGGTTTTGCCTTGTCAAATGAGAATATATTTTACAAATGAGGGAGAAATGGGAGATATAGGAGAAAAGGAGAAGAGAAGAGAGAAGAAGAAAGCAAACATAATTTAATAAATGAGACACAACCACCTTCCATAGAGTCTCAACCATATTTAAATCAATTATAACTAATCCATCCTCAAAAAAATAACCCTCATTAGTCCAAATAACCTTTAATCCCTCTCATTGGATTAGAAACACACAAGAAGATAATTTTTTTTGAGGATGATGATATCATGATCAACTCAAAATGGAAAAGTCTCCAAAGAATTTGAAAACTAATTGAATGCTCCACTTTCTCTCCCCAACCTCTAAACTTCTCCTCTTGGACTTCTACACTCCCTTTCCACTTGCACTTCTAGAAGCTTATGGAAAATGGTTAGTAAACTTAATATTTTTTGCTTAACTGACCATGGAGGTTATCTTTTGTGTTTGATTTTTTAGGATACCTTATACTTTCAAATTGATTTTTATACTCCAACCTGAAATAAACTCCATGAAACCTACAACTCTCATATACCCCATTGATCAAGATCACAAGCTTGAGCCACCCTCAACCAACTACCCTGAAACCTACTCCCAAGGCCATTTGGCACTCTCAATACCACTTATAGACTTTTAAAATACTTCTAGACATCCATGGAATTCATGTTATTAATAAAATAAATTTTTGGACAACCTTCAATACCTATAACAATGGTGGAAATCACCATTAAACCTGCAATAATACATAAAATGTCAAAAAACTAGGTTTTTAACCCTTTAGCTCAACAAAGCACCATATAAACCATTTTAAAGAGATTAAACTAGTATATAAATATGATTTAGGTCCCATTAGGCTTATTTTATGGCTTTATACCATTTTTCTCTTTGAAGACCTATAAAAGTATGCATTTTTGAGCCATTTTGGGCCTCTTAGGCACCCAAACGTGCCAAATTCTTCTAAAAAATAGGTTTTCCAGGAGATGGAGGAATTATTATACATATTATAGGTGATTTAAAAGTGATTTTAGGCCATTTTATGGACCTATGAGTCAAAAATCCCAAAATTGGTCAAAAAGCTCCTTTGACAACTCAAACAATCTCACCTTATTAGTGATTGTTCATAAAATGTGGATCTATATTACACCACTTAAGTCTATTAATATATATTGAATATAACCAATAAACATCCTTGAAAATATTAGGCTCCCATGTAAAGGGAATGAAAATATACATACGTAAAGATGATTCCCTGTAGGGTTTGTAAACATTTTAAGCACGCTTACACTCTTAATGATTGTTCATAAAACTTAAGATATTAACCAACCTCAATCCATAATAAATTTTAAGTATATAGGGTTAATAAAAACATAATATAATCACTTAGACCAACTCTTCAAGTTGTGAGAGACATGAGCATTTGAAGAGTGGCTAAAACTAGGTGTCTTAGGCTTGAAAAACTTAAATTTATCCAAAGGATCAATTTGACCTTACCACTGATATTATTTGATTTAAAACATATTAATATCAATTTTAACATCTAATAATACCTCTTCATGAATTAACCTTGTATTGAAAGGTTTGAGAGTGGCTTTTGGAGCTGTAGGCCTTCAAATAAGCTTTAAGGCCTAATTAGCCAAATATGAATATTGGAATAATTGGACACGTATAGGAATATATGGGTTTTAAACAAAATTTTTAAATTTTCCATACCTTATTAAACTTGTATTCTCCTCTGTTCAAATGATCAAAAATCCAACTTTGTTCTTTTTGCCTTTGAGACTGCCTATGGGGTTTCAAGATTGCTTGTGTGTTTGCATGGAGTTATGAGTGTGAAAAATATTTAAATGTGTTTAATATGATAAAAATAATTCTATTATTCTTTCAAAACAATTAAAATAAGTTTAAACTCTCAACCACACCTTAAAACTCTAAGAAGTATGCTTGTACTAATGGTGACAATCATGAGACGTAAAGGGAACTATGTCAAAATAATGGGAACTTCCACTTGTCACATTAAATTAAAAATATTATGAATATTTATATTATGTCATTATTACCAATCCTACAAATTTTCATGGTTATAGGATGCATACTTTATCTTGTAGACCCCTTTTTCTCAAACTTTACCTTGAACTGCCTATTTGCTTCCTCCATGTCTAAACTTGTCTTTCTTAAATTTTTAGATTAAAATATTAAATTTGATCAAATAAATATGTAAAATTATGTTTCAAACATCATATTATATATTTTAATACCTCCCCAAGGCTTGAAATCCTCATTAGCACTCAAAACTAATAAAATCTTCATTTCATCTTTAATGACTACCTCCTTGACTGCAAGATGTCTGTGTAAGAACAATGGGTATTTCAAATATTTATATGAACTTTAGGATGGAATTTTATGATTTTATGGGTCATGTAAATAATTATTAAAAAATTTCATGCTTTGAATTGACCTATAGATTCCCCAAAATGGCCAATTCCTCCCAAGAAGACTTCAATGTTGATCATGATTAGACATAGGGTTGACTGTACTAAAATAGTGAATAGTTATCCTTGTCAAAAAACATAAATAATATGTTTAATATGCATAATAGGTCATAGTTATCCTCTCCACTAAATTACATTCTTAGATCATGTATATTTTGTCCTGTAGGCCCATCTTGCCAAAAACTAGTGACATGTGCCTACTTGGTCAAATTTCACAACTAAGCTTTCCTCATTTTTAACTTGGTTTGATCTATAACAAGGTGACTGTAATTTGAATATTTAATTAAACCCATACTTTAATTATTTCACACTTCATTTTATATCTCACAATCCTCCATGTCACCTCCTCTTGACCTTTGTACCTCCTCAAAGACCTCATATGACTACATGCTAATAGTACCTGGAGCTTTATGCTATGATAAAAGGGAGTATTTTTTATAGTTAACACCTATTTAGCCACATTAGAAATATTTCCTCACTAGAAACCACCATTCACCCTTCTTCTATTATGTTCTAACCTCTTAGCAAGGCATTTAGGCCTCACATAGTCAACCTCTATACAAAGACCTATACATCTCCTTTTGAGGTTGTTAATGATCCTTAGTAGCTTTTATGAAGGTCTTGAATATTCATTTATCACTGAATTTTCATAAAACATCTCATGTTAACCTATAACTACCTTGAATTAGGCTTGATAGTAGATGCCTGTGTTTGCATTACCATTATTAGCTATAGGTGGGTGTTTGAGGTGGCTCTTGACTATGTATTTGTGTACTTTAGTGGTCTATCTTGATGAATCATTGATTATACCATCATAATTTTCATTTTGAAGCATTTATTAGTCATAAAACCTCAACAAAGGAACAATCTACCCTTATGCTTGGAGCTTGAAAGACAACCCTGTGTTATTAAAGCTCTAGGTGTTCTTTGAGGTGGTTGAC
This sequence comes from Torreya grandis, assembly GCA_037957365.1. NCBI lineage: Eukaryota > Viridiplantae > Streptophyta > Pinopsida > Cupressales > Taxaceae > Torreya > Torreya grandis. The sequence continues at coordinate 4,160,608 of JARHVA010000289.1, forward strand.
TATAGATTTTAGGTGTTTAAGAACTATTTTAAAGATATAATTTATCTCACAAACCTTTAATGCTCATGAAACACTATCATGAATGCTCATGAAAAAAATTTTACACCACATTTTTTGGCAATAAACCCTCATAGATCATGCATTGTAAAAACCTTATGGAGATAGGCCTGCTTCCAAAGCATGGATATAGGTCTAATATTTATCTAGGTTTTGTACATGAGAAGATAAAAGGATCTCTTTAAAACTTCACATTATTCCACCACTTTAATTCACTTGATTAGTAAATCATATCTTTATTTATACCATACGCTCTCAAGTAAAAAGACCTTCTTTTCCCATGCTTGATTATGTTTGAATTTTTATTAGGCTTGTATGGACTATATCAATGATTGAGGCCTACAAGCTTTACATTTCACCTCTCTCACTATTTTTTTCCTAGTCATTTATTTGGAATGTCATGAGAGCTCCCATAAGCCTAAAAAGGGCAATAAGCTACCAAATAAGCTTGAGTTGAAATAACACAAGCCTGTAGGTCTACTTATTTGACTATATGATTGCTTGATTGATGTCTTATATCCATTCACACTATGAACCATTTAATTCATGAACACATAAGGTTATTGATATTTGATCCATGATGTTAAATTGATGCCATATTACTCATATCCTCTTGAAGTGATCAACACTTCCCACAAGGTCCCAAAATTCCAAAATCACCTAGTTGGTTGTAGGTGCATTTATTAGGCTGACTATAGGTTGAAATTGTAGTTCATTAGTAGGTAATCACCCTCTTATTCTAATCCTTTTTTAGAGTTCAAAAACCCTTTAAAGCATATTCAAAGAAAGAAATACCCCTTTGACTGTGGTTCCTCCCTAAAGTAGCTATAGGTGTAATTTTGATGGCTATGGGGTTCCATTTTGTCCTTAAACCTTTTTTGATCCTCATGATATACTTTTACATCTATTTCCTTCATATAATAGATTACAATACTAACCATGTATTTGGAAGATCAAAACAACCTCCTTGAGAATAACACCCTCATCAATTGTAGGTAGGTCCTTTAGGCTTGCTTGAGGTCTATATTTTTATGGTTGTAGGTTGTTTTCATAGTGGGCTATAGGTACACTTTGAGCCTTTTGAGTCACTTAGGTTTTTATCATATTTAAATTGAGATCTATTGCATGAATTACTAGATATGAGGATCTAATTGAAACTTGAACTTACTTATGACTACTAAGATCATTATGCACTACATGATCTACCTTTATTAGGATTATAGGTGCATAATATCATGAAGTGCCATTTCCTATCTCAAATATATGATGACATTCTACACAAACATAATGACCTTATTGAAATGGTTAGAACTCTTTGATGTGCATTCAAAACATGATCTTCCATTAGAGCTTGCTGTAGGGTTTCATTTTCTAAGTGCCCTTGGCTACTAGCATATTGAGACACATGATTTTCATGGGTTTAAACCCTTTTAGGCCTGTATTTTATGCAAAAACATGATCAATTATTTTGAAAAAACCTTACTCAAACACTTTCTTGAGAAAAATCACATCTTTCCTCAAATCATGACTGTGTATATGTGGCATGTGTATGTAATTGTATGAGTTTAGCCTTAAGGAAGGATTAGAAGCATGGTTTGACCCTTGAAAACCTCTATTGATGTGATAGATAAGGTCACTACATCAACCATTTATAGAGATCTTCATTTCAACTATTTGATTGATGTCCTTTATACACGTGTACTTGACTATATTCCCTTTTGTTGTAGGTGTCCTTTAGGGATTTAGGTGTCTATAGAGGTTAATACCTTGAATTTCAAACCTTGTGATGAATTTTTAACCATTGGTGTCCTCTTTACCCCTATATGACCACTTATCCTAGGTGTATGTGCTCTATATTATAAATTTGGATTATGAAGATCCATTGGGAGTTTAAATCCTATAGTAAGTTCTAAAAATTTATAGTAAACAATTATGTAACTTGGGAGCCTTCATTACACCACCTATTAGATAAAAAAAACCCTCTTTCTTTGAAATATAATACTCATATATAAGTGCTACAAGGTGGATATATTTGATTCCATAAAGACTCCTTTATACATTGTTGCGTGACATGACCAAAACCACACATGGCTCTATTTTAGAGCATTTTGGGGAAAAAATCATTGAACTCAAACTTCTTCACTTGAGGTGACTTCTCTAGTCTGCTTAATAGTCCAAATTCCTAAACATGATTTCCAAATTACCTTCAACATCCAAAAACCTCAAGGATTTTTCCAAAACATGTTCACATACCTTTAAACAACATTTTCAAATCTCTAAAGGGCCACCTGTATGCAAGTAGTGACTATGGAGATGAGATATATGCATGAAAGATGGCCTTGTTGTCAGTCTTAGACTCTCTTAAGATGTTCAATGAATCCTCACAACCTTTGAAAAAATTTGAAACAAGTTTCAACATCTCCTTTCCAACGTAGTATTCTCCTAAAAGTGTGCATTCATGGTGTATGACTATACTTTAGTTGTTAAAATGATCCTCAATATGATTTTGATAAGTTACTATTAGTTTTATCCCATTGTAGAATTCTCTTAAGCATGAACTACTCTTTATCACTAAATTTACAAACTCTTTCCAATAATGTATACATGATTGTGTTCAAGTTTATGTAGGCATACTTTTAAACATCAAATGCAATCATTATTGAGTTTGGATGTTAAGAAGGTCACTAATTATGAACTAGATCATTATCATATAGGTGAAAACCAATTAATTCATTGGTTTTATATATGGTTACACTTATTAAGAAGAGACAAATACACTAAAACCCCTAAAGGGAGTACCTCTTTATCTTCCTCCTCAACCCATGGCTATAGATGGAGATTGCTTAGGCTATACTAGTTTTCATTTGACCCATCAAGGCTTTGATGAACTATTGAGGATTGAAGAGAAAATATCACTTGAGTAATTTTATGTGGCATAAGGAGGAAGAGGTACATTATCTCTCTAACCCATGTTTTTCTAAAAATTGATCAAACTAGCCATTCACAAAGACAAGAAGGAAAATAGGTTTTATGACATAAGTATCTTCCTAGAAGGAGTTAGATGATGAAAACAATTTTAATAGGTCCTATTTGACCCTAAAATGACTCCTATATAACCATTATTTCTCATTGAATTATAAATCAAGGACATAAGGGAAAACCTAGACCCTATCTAGATGAGTAGGCCATCTAAACACCCCTGAATTTTTAGCGATTATTTATAAATATGGGGAGGTGAACTAGACCAAAAATTCCAAAAAATATAATTAAATTAGGATCCCTATCACTAATAAAAATATTCTAATCCCAACTCTCTCTCTTGATCATATCGAGTGAAAGCTTGAGGCTCTTCTAAAGTTGTCCAAAACTATGGAAAATGGTTTTTAATTAACATGAAGAACTAGAAGCTTGCCTATGAAATCCAACACTTGGGAAAGATTTTTTATTCTATAAATTACTTTTATTTCCTTATGAAAACCATATAAAATTCTTAGACCTCTATTAATGGTAAAAAACCTATTTCATACTTAGTTTTTAGCTAATAGGTTTTCCTTACCTCTGCTAGTTACTATGATGGAATCTAATTTTAGAGGAATATGAGGTGATATTAGGGACACAATTAATTACTTAATATGATAGTGTAGCCCTTATATCAAGCAAAATCTTCAAAAATCTATTCTACCAAAGCTCCAAAATGATCCAAAATGCCTCCTTTTGCTTCCAAACTCCTCTCCTCCACTCCAAATGACCTTGAACATGTATACAAGGGTAAAAAATGACATAATGAGGTTATAAGAAGTTAAAAACAATTTTAATTGTGCAAAAAATTATTTTTTCACTTGAAATTTCTATTTTGAAGACCTTTAAGTCATCTAATGCACTTTTGGGGGTCTTTTGGGCATAATAGATTATTTAGAACTCATTTTTGACTCATTATAATATATGAGACTTTGTGAAAACCTCATTAATTATAATAAATGCTTAAACACCCTATAGAATTATTGGATCCTTCACTTGTAGTTCTAGACCCATTTTTAGGCCTTTTCCTCAAAATCTCCAAATTCACCTTAAAACTTGCTTAAAGTGTTTCAAAAGATTGAAAGTGACATGTGGTAGGTTTATGAAGTTTTTATTCTCTTTATACCATTATTTCACCCACTTAACAAGATCTCTAATCAACTTCTCACACCACACCAGGACCTCCCAAGATACTGCACTCCATTTTCAAATCAAGATAGAAAGGGACTAGTCATGGGGGTAAAAGGTCACTAAAGGGTCCAAGAGAGTGGCTTAATACATCTAGGAATTTTTTTTATATGTAGTCCAATTTTGGCCAACAAGAACTGATACAAGTAATTGACACACACACTTTGTTTGTGTAATACAAAGATGTCATAGTGTAGGGTCTTGTGGGACCAATACTCTAAGGATAATGATACTTGGGAGGAATATGATGAGTTATTCAGGTGATTTTCAAATTTATATTGCTTGATTTTATGTTTCAAATATGTTATCTTTATACTAAATAATATTTTTAATTTAGAACTTATGTTTGAATAAGTGTCATCTGGGATGATGACTAGATTTAGGGAGGGAGGATGTTACACTTTGATTCCTCAATAAATAAACTTACTAGATTATCCATGGATAATTATAGTTGGTGATTTGATTTGTTGATTATTTTATTAAGCTATGAGTTGTATGATATTATGGAATAGTGGCATGTTGATTTGGTTTCATGATTTGATTGCTATGAGTTAGTGATAACGTATATTCTTTACATTATGATCATGTTAATTTGTTATTTTAGCATTATTTATGATATACATGTCATGATGTTATGGACTAAATATTTGCTTATTGTGAGTTTGACACAAGAGAGTTTCATACCTTAGAGCATGATGAAGGGAGAGAATCATTGAAGAGGGTGATGTAGATGGAGTTACTAAGGGGATGACAAAGAAAATGGATAAAACCCTACACACACCACATTAGTTAGTACATGTTAGATGTATAATGAAATGGTTAGAACAGAGTACTGTAGAATGTTTCTTACATTTGGATAAATGTTTCTACATACTAGTTATGCAATTTATGCCTAGGTGGAATTAATTTTGTGATATTAAATTATAGAAATTAAATGCATTTATAATTATATAAAATAACATAATTGACTTACGTTAGTCATTATTTACCTATTCTAAACTAGTAGCAGATAAATTGATTTTATCATAATTAATAATTGTAATATATTTAATTATAATTAGAAAATAAATAATAATAAATAAAATCAAATAAAAATAAGGTAAGTGTTTTAAATAGATGAAATACGAAAAAACAAAAAGTAAAGTCATAAAAAAAGGGAAATGGATTTTAAAATTAAAAATAATACTATTCAGGAAATAAAGAGAATTTTTTTAAAAAATGCTAGATTTAAAAAAAGAGATATATTCATGAAAAAGGGAGAAGAAGATATAGGAGGGAATTGATAAGCAAATAGGGAATGGAAAGAGGCATAACATGGAAGAAGGAAGCAGAACATAGAGAAAAGAGAAAGTGAACAAGAAGATCAAAGAGGAAGGATATCCTATCGAACCATTTTAGCTAGGAAGATTCTTTAAGGTAGGAGACCTACACATATTTGAATTTTGTTTTTTAATGCAGTAATTTTATATATATAATATCCTCTATATTATACTCTTGTATAATGAACTATTATATTGAGCCAAATAATATAATTTGTGAATATATAATGGTTATTCTAGATAATATTGGTAGCAATATATATATATATATATATATATATATATATATATGTATGTATATGTATGTATACATATATGTATGTATACATATATATATATATATACATACATACATATATATATATATATATATATATACATATATATATATATACATATATATATATATACATATATATATATACATATATATATATATATATATATACATATATATATATACATACATATATATATATATACATACATATATATATATATATATATACATATATATATATATATATATACACACAAACATACATATACATATATATATATATACATATATATATATATATATATATATATATATATATATATATATATATATATATATATATATATATATATATATATACATATATACATACACACACACACACACACACACACACACACACACACACACACACACATAGTCAAATAGTCAATGATGAAAATACAATGTTTATCAATAAATAGTCATACAATGATTTATTGTGCATGTACAATGATTTATACATGTGCCAGTGGGTATATATATTCATTCTTACTTATATTAAACTCTCTATGAATTTACATATGGTATATATTAAATGATTACCAACAATAATTATATTATCATGGCTTCTACACTATGTATTTACATATATTAATTCCAATAACTAATATAACTTTCCATAATTAATAGTAACTATATATACGCTCAGATAAATATAGTATACTCAATAATATATAAGAACAAAATAGCGATTTTATCGTATTAAAAATATTGATGTTATATTGACATTAAAAAATTAGCAATTTTAGAAATTTTATGTTATATATGTATAGTAGGAAATTGATATATATGTTATATACTATTATATGTGTATATGTATACTTTTGTTGGATTTTGATAAACTATCACTACATATATGTGTGTGTGTGTGTGTGTGTGTGTGTGTGTGTGTAATTAATTAATTAATTAATTACTGCATCTATATTATTAGTTGTTCCATATACATTAGTACTCATATACATTATAAATCACTATGTATATAAAGTCACTAGATTTTACATCAAGGATAATCATGGGTTGGTTTTAAGAATTCAAATTGCGTCAATGATTGGTCTTTTGGGTGATAGTGGAGCATGTAGATCATGTTCAGAAATCCACTTTGATAGTCTAGGAAACCTCAATGCACCTTCATCTTTCCTTCCAAAACTATTAGATCCATTATAGTAAAAAATTAGTAGACATAGTGATTTAATAAATAGATCACTATATAAATTAGTTTATAATCCAAAATATACTTAGTTTAAATGGAACAAAGTGTATAACTCTTTATTCAAATAGTTATTGTTAAATGTAATGAATATGATTGCTTGTATTGTTGGATGTTTACATAGTATGAAGGATTTAAGTTATGGGTATTGCAATTGCATGTTATAACAAAATATTCTAGTATGATACTATAATATTGTAAGGATTATACTTCTAACACCATTATATGATTTATACTAGTATGATAATCTAGTAGAACTATCAATTCACATACAATGAACACTGCATTATCTTATACCCACTTTGAGGTAAGTTAACAAAATAAAATAAGGATGTAACATGACATAACATGTTTTTATACTTATTATATTATATAATATGTTATATTATATATAAAATAATGTTAATAGGGATGTAAGTTGGCACATTAATAGAATGTTATGTCTCATACAATGAGTTGGGTATAATGGTATCATGTTGATTATCTTGATTAGAAGAAGACACTTTAATTATGATGAATATGATATCACATACCATGGTAAAGTGTTAGTAAGCAACATACACTTAGTGAGATGTTAGATTGCTTGTATTGTTAGAAGCAAATATGACTGCTAACATGATGTGTTGATTATTATATTGAAATTTTTGCTACATTATTAATAGTCCTTGAGTCTGAATATGTTAATAGTATGAATATGTATATAGTTATGAATATATAGTGATATGTGTAGTGATAATATATTCATTAAAAATATAGTGGTATCTAGATAAATTAGCAGCATAGTATGCATAATGTGTTGTCATTATAGTTGTGATTTAACATGCTAATTCTTAATACTAGCTATCTAGGATCTAATTTTGGCATACTAAACTATACCAAATGAGTCTACTATTTACATATTCAACATTATAATATGGGAGAGTTATTAATATATGATCATAATGATTAATAACTTAGAGAGTAATACAAGATTCATTTTATAGAAGACTATAAGCTAGATATTCATATAAATGAGTGATACATATAATACTACTTATAGTCTTACATATCTTTCTATGAGTAAAATTTACAATGAGTGTTTATGTATGGTAAATATTATGATGTAAAATAACTTGTATAAAGGAAACATATTTGTATATGGACTTTAGTATTCATTAAAAAATATAATATATAGGTGTATTGGGTCATAAACCTATATCTAGAGCTAAATGGTTGGTTAAAATAAATCTTAAGGATTCTGAAATAAGAACACTACAACCATATGAATACTATATCTTGAAACATAATAAATTGTTGAATCATGTTCTTGTGAGGTATAACCTGATTATGAGTGATCCGACTCTTAGGAATATCATGACTGATTATTGATATATATATTCATACAATAATGAAAATTGGTGAATGGTTCATATTATGAGTATATTAATATGTACAAGTGTTTAAACATATATAACATATATTAGTGAATTGTGATGTATGATAATAGGTTATATTAGTAGATAGTTTAAACACAAGGTATACCCAGTTGGTATAAACAATACTTGCTTGCTTAATATTAAAAGACCTTTGATTCTTGAAATTATAAGACTAGTTGTTCATGATTTAGTAGTGTGATCATGTATAATGAACAATGATATTATGGGATTTCATAAGGAAATTGTATTCTAGATGTAGGTTATACTTGGGTGTTACAAACTATAATTATTTTATCTAGTTTTGTTCATACATTTGATGGGTTAAATGTATGAATGCTGGTTATTACTATGTTTAACATGTTCTATAATAGCTAGTAGAAAGTAATCTATTATGTCTGCTTATGAAAATAAGAATATGTATTCTAATATATATATATAAATATAAAATACCTAGATGGTATAATCTACTATTTTTCTTATTAATTGTGTAATAAATGATATTGTGAAGATTTATTCATACGTTTGATAGACTAAATGTATGTAGTTAAATTTTCCTATATTTAGCATGTTTTGTGATTGCTAGTAGGAAGTAATGAGTATGAATATGTTAGGATATATATATGTTATCTAAATCATTCATTATTTGAGTAAGTAGGGAAATAAACCTCACTATCTTACTAGCATCATGTTGCCAGATGAAGGTAGTTCAATCAAGTGATGTGTTTGAAATTGACTAATCCTAGAGATCAATAACTATTTGAAAAAATTAGAACAAGTAATGTTAATGATACATTATCATTTCATGTGTATGATTTACATGTTTGGGCAATATATTTTTATAATGGGTTTCTTTATGATACACCACATGTTTAGTTTTAGAAATCATACAACACAAGGGTACTAACTTGTCTCTTTGTATTCCCTCACCATCACTACCTACTCATCCATGAAGGGAGGGCCATTCCTTGATAAGAATTATGTAGGGGATCGATGGTCTATGCTTGGTGTTGAAAATTTCTAGGATGATGCTCTCCCTCCCCATAAAAGTAATTACTTAGAGATGACACTTGAGATTACTATAGATACTAGAGTTTAGGAAGTCATGCTCCATAGAGCTTTGTATCTTGTAATTTATACATTGTATTGTATTTATTATTATTAGGACATTATTATAATGAAATGTAATTATTAATTATTGTACATTAACATTAGTGTTTATATCATTGTGCCTACTATGGCTGGACATTTGTAATTACTTTCCATATTTTATTATGATGTGTTTCATATGCTGATAATGATCAGTAATGAATATATGTCACATGCTTATTTTATAATTAACATAATTAGAGTGTTACATCAGGATCATTAATTATATTCTCATGGTGAATTATAATGGAGGAATGCATAGATTAAAATTTAAAAAAATCATGTTTTCGATGTCAAACTTAGTGAAGTTGTTACATCAGAGATAACTAATTTTTTAAATAATCATAAAATCATTGAAGAGAATGTATCTATTAGGTTGTTGGACATATATTTCAAGGGAAAGGACCCAAATTTGTATAAGAACCTAACTCCTAATTCCATCACAATATGGGGTTAATTAGGGGATGCTTTATGCAATAGGTTTGAAGACAAGAGTGATAACTTATCCCTAGTAGAGTAGTTGACAACAATCAAGAGAGCTCCTTAAGAGTTAATTTAGGAATTTAACAATAGGTTTATGGGACATGATTCCAATAATTATCAAGCCCATTCCTAATTATTATTTCATATATTATATGAGGGCCCTCAATAGTGACATTGTAATTATGACATAGTCAATAGGGGAATCACATTACCTGATGCTTCTGAGGTAGCAATCAAGGCAATGAATAGCCTAATACAAGCTAACAAGCTCACATCAAGGCCTAATTTGTAATTTTTATCTTAAATTAAAGCACCTCCTATTATTTTCCCTCCTCTTTCTATCATTCCTCCTTTGACAACACTTGCTACCATACTTGCACCAAGATAAGATAAAGCTTCAAGTAGTAAATCTAACAAACTTCAAGAGCTTAAGAACATGCTACAAACATTTGTAAATGAGTTAGTGAATTTAAATAGGAAATAAGATTAGTTTAATATACCATATTATCCTCCATATCAGATTTAACAACCCTATTAAGCCAATAGGCCACCCTTCAAGGATAATTCTCAAAGGTAAGGGTTGTTCACTTATGCCAAACCAAGTAACAACTACAATCCTAATGCTACAATGAGTAATGGCAATAGGGTGCTAGTTATGAGTTTAACCAAGCTTTAATGGCATAAAATAAGGAAGTGAATATGATGAATAAACCAAAATATCCAAAAAAAAATTAAGGGGTTAACGAGGGACAAAATAAATTGTATGCTACAATGGTGAATTACCAATTATAGGAGTGTTATTATTTCAATCAACAAGCTAGTACTAACCAAGCAAACATTTGTGTGGAAGCCAACATAAGGTTCTAGATAATAAACATAAAGGGTAGAAAAGAAGTAGTTAAGGGGTATTCTAATCCTCATCCATTTTTTTCATAGCCAAATGAGCCTAATGCATCTCCAAAATCTCAAATAAATTAGAAAAATTAGAACCAATGAGGTAATTTTATACCTCAATTCTCACAAGTACAAAACACTATTATAGCTCCCAAAGCATAAACGAAGGTTGGTTGTGCACACATAAACATTTTTGAGTAAATGAAGAAGTTAAATCTGAGTGTCCTGTGGGAAATTATTTTTATACCTCATAAGGTGGATCTTATTCAAGATGTCTTGTAAAAAATTAATGTTTTAGAGAAACCACCAAGCAAGGAGAGTGTGGTCCTCACTAATACAATAAAAAGAATGAAGGGTAGTCAAAAAAGGTAATCAAACCTCATACCTTATACATTTATTTTATCATTATAAACTCTTTGGTACCCAACTACTTGGTGGATAGTAGGGCAAGCACTTCAGTATTGCTTAAATCAATCACATATCAACTTGGTTTGAAATGAATCCTATACTAAACCATATAATATTATTAAAGGTTTGAATTTAACCCTCCATGTCTATCCTAATTTTTTAGTGGTATAATATGTGGTTGTTCTAAAATTACCACCCCATTTTTCTCTATGCCTATCTAGAGACTTCATTGCCAAAATTGGGGGTTACCTGATAATAGATTAATCCTATATGGCATTTAGGATAATGCATAGAAATAAGGTGCCCATTAAGGATGAACCAATATCAAAATTTCACATTGAGCCTTACAAACTAACCAACCCAAATATTAGCTATAAAATACTAGGTGAGGAAGACCACCCTATTGGTTGAGAGTTAGACACTCATGTTGAGGTGATACCTGACATCTTCTGGGATGAGTTATGGAATGAAAATAAATAAATTGAACCTTTAAGGGGAATTAAATAAATATATATGGGTGTCTAATGATTTAAAAAATAGAATGAGTTGATACCATCCCTTAATAGGGCATAAGAGGAGACAAATGGAAACTAGAAAATATTTTTTGATGGGTTAAGGAGTAAACATGGAGTAGGGGTAGGTGTTGTGTTAGTATCTCCCTATAATCACAAGTACTACTAAAATTTTATATTTCAATTTATTTTTTATTGTAATGCATGTAAATATGAAGGCCTTATTTATGGCCTCCAATGGGCTAGAAAGAGGAAAATCAATTAATTACAAGTATATGGAGATAGTGAACTCATTGTCAATCAGGTAAGAATCTAAAATACATCCAATAACCCCTTGATGAAATATTAAAAGCATAGGGTTTGGGATATATTGAAGGATTTTGAATCCTTTAACATCCAAAGTGTGCCTAAAGAGAACAACAAACATACAAATAGATTAACATCAATTGGGGCCTAGTTTGATATACCAGTCGAGTTGAGTAAATTAAAAAATTGTCATATGTTAAGGTGGTTGTAAGACCTTCCATTCTTGTAAATGAAGCCAATTGGTAGGTTTTTGATAATGATAAGTAGATGGCCTACTTGCACGAAGAGGCTGAGTTTTCATCTTCAAATCATAAAAAGTTAAAAAATTAGTATGAAGATCAAATCCTCCAATTGAAATCAAACAAAATCCCTAAGGGGATGATCACCTTGAGAGCATCTTACATGAAGGAGATTTCATGAGGAAAGACAAGGTAATCTTGTCCAATAGTGAAGAAAACCATCAAAGAGTTCTCATCTTCCAAGACAAACTTCTCAAGCTTGGAAAGGTCAATACTGAGGTTGAGAAAGTTGCATTCATTAAATTTTATAGGGATTTTGTAGATGTGTTTGCTTGGGATTAAATTGATCTTAGGGGTTTTTACCCTCAACTTACTCAACACACCATTAATTTAGATGTAAATGTGAAACATGTGAGGAAAAATTAGAGGCATATGAATCCAAAAATAGAGGTAATCATGAGAAGAGAGTTGACCAATCTTATTGAGTCAAACATTATCTTCTCAATTAAACACTCTTCATAGGTGGCCAAACTTGTACTTGTAAGGAAGAAAAGTGGTGAGATTTAGTTGTGTATTGAATTTAGGGATTTGAAAAAAGTCTCATTTAAGGGTCACTATCCTTTCCCATCCATGTATTAGGTTCTCCAAATGGTGGCTGGTTTAGAATTTGTCTCTCTCTTGGATGGGTATTCAGGTTACAACCAACTGCTAGTCAAGGAGAAAGACCGGTACAAGACAACTTTCACCACCAAGTGGGGAACTTATGCTTATAAGAAGATAAATTTTGGTCTCTCTAATATTGGTGTCACATTCCAAAGAGCCATGTACATGGATTTCTAGGTTCTACTTAATCATATGGTGCTTATGTACTTGGATGATATCATAGTTTTCTCCAATAAGGAAAGTGACCACTTAAACCATTTGAGACTCATTTTTGAGAGGTGTAGGGAGTTTGGCATCTCCTTGAACCCTAAAAAGTGCATGTTTTCTATTCATGAAGGCACACTATTGGGGCATGTTATCTCTAAAGGAGGAATATCCATCAACCCTGAGAGGATAAGTTCTATCTTGGCCTTATCTTTACCTCAACACAAAAAAGGACTTCAAAGCTCTATCAGGAAGATAAATTTTGTGAGAAGATTCATTCCTGATTTTACACATTTGGTCAAGCCTATACCAATAATATTAAATAAGAATCAATCCTTCTCTTGGTCAAAATATGTTAAGGTAGGTTTTGAGGCTATCTAGTTAGCCATTACACAAGCACTAACTCTCTTGAATATAGATTTTTCAAGAGATTTATACCTGTATTACTTTGCTAATGTGGATAACATATCATCTATGCTCATGCAATAGAATCTAGAGGGTATTGAGTAGCCAATAAAGTTTTGAGCCAAAGTATTGAGGGACATCAAGAGAAGTATACTTTTATTGAAAATTAAGTGCTATCTATTGTGAGATCATTGAAAAAATTTAGGCCTATGGTGTCAAACAATAACATTCATCTCATGGTTTTCCATATAGGTGTGAGAGATTTCCTCTTATGTAAATATATATATATATATATATATATATATATATATATATATATATATATATATAAATGAGAAGAGGGCTAGTTGGATCACCAATGTCATGGAGTTTAACATTGAGATTAAGATTACTAAGTTAGTGAGAGGTAAGGGTTTGTGTGAGCACTTGGTTGATGACCTACAAGAAGAAAAATAGCCTTCTCTAGTAATTCTAGATGGCCTGCAAGCAGCTTCACTTCTACCCTCCATTGTTTAGATCAAAGATATGATTAGATTATTAATGATAGGTGAGTGTCCTCAAGTTATCGATATGACTAAAATAAGATACTTCAAAATTTAGTCTATACCATATGCCCTAGTTGATGGGGTACTATTCAAGAAAGACCTCAATAGAGTGTTACTCAGCTACGTAGGGGTTGATCAAGTAAATAGGCTTTTAGAGAAATTCCATGATGGACCTATAAGAGGCCATATTGATCCAAATAAAATAATAAAAAAATCATGAGGGATGGGTATTATATTCCCAAAATTTTCAAATATGCCTACACATAGGTTAGGAAGAGCCAAAAGTGTGTTATTTTTAATGATAAAGAAAGACTAACATCCCTTCCTCTTAACTCCATTCTGATAGATCAACCCTTCATATAGTGGGGCCTTGAATTCATAGGCATGATAAATCCACCTTCTAGTGGATGACATAGGTGGGTACTTACTACCACTGACTACTTCACTAAGTGGGTGGAGGATATTGATCTAAAATAGGCTAATGAGACAACATTGTTAGATTTCTATGATAACATTGTGACAAGTTTTAACATACCAACCAATATCACCTTAGATAATTCCTTAGAATTTATTGGCATGAAAACAAGTGAATGGGATATAAATATGTGTATCTACCTTAGCAAATCATCCAACTACTACCCCTATAGTAATGGGTTTACTGAATCAACAAATAAGAACTTGATTAGGATAATCAAGGGGACCATAGAGGATAACTAGAGGGTATGACATACCAAGCTAATAAAAACATTGTGGGATGATAGGGTGACTCTCAAGAGTGCCATTGGTTACTCACCATTTGTCCTTGTGTATGGAAGAGAGGATAAGCTACCATCTCTCTTGAGCTAACAACTTTGGATCTAGTTCATCAACTTGAGTTAATGGAAAGTGAACCCATGGGTGTGAGAATGACAGAACTCATGGAACTTAAAGAAAAAAGAGACCTTGTAATCAAGATAATGGAATCACATAAAATTATATTCAAGAAGGATTTTAATAAGAGAGACATTACAAGATAGTTCACATATGGTGATCTAATCTTGAAGTGGGATGTTAATAAGGATAAACCAGTCAACCATGCAAAGTTTGATAGTTTGTGGAGTGGACCATACCTGATCCATGGATATAAATAAAATAATGTCTTTTAGCTTTCCAAGCTAGATGGAGAAGTATTACCCATCCCAGACAATGGATTCATCTAAATCCTCATTATTATAATAGGTTTGCATCTATTGTATATATTAAATTAGATGTTATTTTCCTCTAAGTGCTTCATGCACATCCTCTTTTGTTGTGTGTGTCCCTTCCCTAAGTTCTTTGAGCACATGGTTTTTTTGTTTCTTGTTGTTATTTCTAATGTGATAGTTTATTTGAGAGATTGGTAGACTTTTTCTCAATTGAGGAGGATTTTTTATGACTCCATAAGCCTAATGGATAGGTTAAGATGACTAGTCTATTGTATAGATATGCATGTAATCCTAGGAGGCCACCATAAATGTTGGCCAAAATTGGCCTATTTACACAATTTTCACCTTGATGACTAATCTTTTTTTAGTCATGACTTGATGTAGTGTACTATATTAGAGGGTCTTGACATTATAAACTAAACTATCTCAGGAGCCTATTATAGTGGATGATCTAATGGTAAATATAGGACATAAGCTTCATGTCCCTACTTCATGTTCTCATCCTTCTTGTGAAGATTTTAACAAAGTTTAAGGTAAGTTTGGAAAGTTTAAGGTAAATGTCTGAAAATGGGGTTTACACTATGAGTACTAGATCAAGATATTTTTCAAAGTTATTCACCATCCATTAGCAAGCATGAAATGGTGGGAAAATTAACTAAACTATAAGAGCCTTGAGTAAGAGCTTTAATATGGAATATGCAACTTTTAACCAAGACCCAAGTAGAAACCATAGATTTTTTTACACTTTGAAACTTTGCAAATTTACAAATTTGAAATTTCAAAGTTACAAAGTATCTCTACTTTTTCGATTTTAAAAATTTACAAAGTTTCAAAGTTGTAAAGTTAAAAAGTATCTTTACTTTCCCAATATTTCAAATTTGTAAATTTGTAAATTTTCAAAGTATCTCTACTTTCCCAATTTTGCAAATTTGTAAATTTTCAAATTTGCAAAGTTGCAAAGTTGCAAAGTAACTCCACTTTCTTGATTTTACAAATTTACAAATTTACAAATTTGAAAAGTTATAAAATGCACTTAAATCTCCATAAGGACTTTACATGTGTTTTTACAATCCAAAGCCATGACAAAGATTCATAGGGATTTTGCATGTGTTTTCTCAAGACAAAAACCTGATGGAGATTCAGAGGGACTTTTTTTAAAGCCAAAACCTTAAAAAATATTTAGAGGGACTCTACATGTGTATGTTCAATAAAACCCTGATGATTTTTGGGTGTAGATCTTTATAGAACTCAAAGCTCTTGAATCCCATTTTTGTTCAAAGGAGATTAACATAAAAAGTATGATCGACCTCTAAGTTCCATGGAGGGTTGTTGAATGACTTTAATCTTCCTCTTCCACATTGGATGGCCAAAGTCGGTGGTTGAAGCACATTTCTTGAAGATTGAGAGATTTCTCCTCCTCTTTCTCTTATCTTCTTCTATATATAACTATTTATTCTCTTTTTAATAGATATATAATCTCATTTGATGAGGTAAAAACCTATCTAACTTTGTAAAGATTTGAAGCAATAAGATTACCTATTTTGCCTATCTCTTTAACAACACTTTGTGTTTTAGGTAGCTTGTGCATGATTGCCTTGTGAAGAAGTCTTATTTATTGGTGATTGTGCTCTCCTCCATACCTTTTATAGGTGGTTTAATGTGTTTATAGTTCTGAATTTGTGTTGTTTTAGTCATAATTAAAGGTATAGTGTGAACTTTACCATTCCTCTATGCTTTATCCCTTGTCTAGAATGCCTTATTTAGAATGATTCATGCAAACAAACTAGTGTTGGAGATTGTGTAAGTGAGAGATATTTGAAATATCTTTGTGTTTATTTTTGAACAATTAGGAGTGTCATTTATTCTAGTGAATCACCTTTTTAATGATTTTATAGTCATTTTTTTTAGGATTTCTACCCTTTTCCCATGCAAAATTAGTAGTTTAAGTGATTTACCAAGAGGAACCAACCTTCTATATAGGTTCAAGCCCATCATAGGATACCCATAACCTAGGGTTGATCCCATTGTGTGGCAAAGAGTGAGATATCTTGAATAACCCTCTCACAGGGTGCAATTCTGTGCCACAATAGTACCTTATATGACTAAGGTCATCTATAACTATATTTTCATTTCATTTATTGTAACTAATGTCAAAATCATAGTCTGATAAGAATTATAATGATCATATTTGATGAGAATTAAGGTTAGGTTGGGTAAATATGTACTTAAGTCCTAAATTATTAGTTTTGAGCTAAAAATATTTTCCCAACAGGTAATGCATCCAAACCTATAAAACATGTAATATGGAAGCTAAATCTATGTCATGTGGGGAATAATTTAACTAATATGGCTTAAATTTACTTGATTCATATGCTAAAACTAAATCGTTTTGCATAAAAACTCTTAATCCATCTCTTAAAGCATCAATTATCACTAAAAAATATCTATTTGGATCTAGAATATGCTACACAAGTGTTAAAGTAATCCTCTTTTTCAAAATATGAAAGGCTTATTCATATTTATCGAATGAAAAAAAAACTATTATTTCCACTAAAGAGAGTGATTAGGTTTGCTATTTTAGATAATTTTCGCATAAATTTCCTATAGTATCTTTCCAAATCCATAAAGATACACACCTTATGCACATTATTAGGTGTTAGCCATTCCACGATGAATCTAATTATAGTTGAATTAATTGAGATTCCTTCTATAGATATGATATGACCCAAGTATTATACTCTTCTTTGAAAGAAGGCACACTTAGATAATTTACAATAGATTTTATGCCTTTTGAAACTATTTCAGAACTAATTACAAATGATCAATATGTTCCTCTTTACTTTTTGATTAAATGAGGATTTTATCAAGAAAAATTAACATAAAATGATCAAGGTAATCTCTAAATACAAGCTTCATGAAATTGATGAAAACTACAAGTGTATTTTTTAGCCCAAAAGGAAGCACTATAAACTCATAGTGTTTGTAATTAGACTTGAAATCTATTTTTGGAATGTCTTCCTCCTTTATCCTTAACCAATGATACCCAAACTAGAGGTCAATCTTGGAAAATACTTTTTCACCATGTATTTGATAAAAAAGATGATCAATGCAGGTTAAGGGATGCCTATTATTAATATTTTATTTTTTTGACATCTTGTAATATATGGATAGGCAAAGGGTTCTATCCTTATTATTTATAAACAATACAAGGGCACCCCATGGTGAAACACTTGGATGAAACCAAACTTTGGCAAACATCTTTTAAAGTTGGGATTTTAACTCTACCAATTTAGGTATTTTCATTCTATAAGGGGCATTATATTGAGGTTATGATTCTATAATGATATAAATAGTGAAGTAAAATTCCATTTTTTAAGGTAAACCTAGAAACTCCTCTAGAAAATCATCCTAAAACACTTATAGAAAGGGATATTATTCAATAGAGGGTTCCTTGTGTTTTTTGATTTCATCAAATTTGACTAGAATATTTGACATCCCTTTCATTGAGAATTTTTCAATTAAATGGTTGAAATTTGTCTTAGTTTCAACTCTTTATTTTCTCCTTAAATTTGGGTTTGATTTCCAAATCATCTAAGCATTCAAATTTATTAAGAAAATAGTCAACCTTAGATTTATGTTTATAGAGCCAATTCACTCCTAGGAATATGTAATATGATCCTAGTGGTGCTTTATAAAGATCAATTACCATAGTTAATTCTATAAAATTTACCTTAGCCTCAATAAGACACCTATCAACTTTGAACTTGGATTCATTCACATATTTAACTCACTAAACATTTACCATAAACCCAACTTTCCTAGATAATTTAATTAACATTCTAGGATAGATAAAAAATTTAGTGGTTTTTGTATCTATCAAAATAGAAATAGGATGCCCAACAAGGTACCTAATAATTCAATGGAATAGTCTTGATCATTTTTCAACCATTGTATGGATTCACTACTAGAAAGTTCCCTGCTATGAGTAGAGGTTGATGAGTTTCTATATTTACCATGTTTCCACCAAGGACAATCCTTAACATAATGGTCTCTTCCACATGTAAATAATCTTCTAGGTGGTCCCTTCCTCTTATATTTATTACTTCCCTTAAATCCTTATTTTCAACTATTTCCATGTTTCCTATTTCCTAAATCATTATTTGACGTTGAATTTTGACTATTTAATCTATTCTTGGAATTCCCATTCTGTTTCTAGTTATTTTTCTTGAAATTTGTTTTTAATTTTCCAAATTTTTTTGGAATTTTTATTTAACCTCAACAATTTATTTAAACTTTTGTTCCTAATTAAATAATTTATCAAAGACATGGTCCATGGTGGATGGCCCATTAACATCCACTTCACAACCAATTTGGTGTTTTAACCCCATGATGAATTTTGTGATCTAAAAATCTTCATCCTTTTGATACTATACTATATACTTCATGTTCTTTGTGAATTATTCCTAGTACTCATTTATTGATAGATCTCCATATTTTATATTTTGAAAATATATTAACTTCTAATCAAATTACTACTAGGGTGGCCACTGAGATCTAAATAAAGTTACAAACTATTCCCAATTGGTGGTAGTAGAGTTAGGAACCATATCTATCTTTTTATTAGCCCACCAAGTTGCTTCTTCACCAAATATTTGGTAGGATCCCTAAATTACCTTGGTTAACTAAGAATAATTTTTAATTTTGAAATATTTTTCCATCTCTATAAGTCAGGTTTTGACTCCATCACCCAAAACTATACCATAGAAATTGGGTGGATTCACTTTAATCATGTATAACATAAGTTATATATCCAATTGAGATCTTGCTATTATTCCTCAGCATGACCTTGATCTTGAGGCTCTTTTTGAACATTTAGTTATTCCTTAGGTGTTTCTTGTTCATTTTCCTCACCCTACCAATGATTTTTTTCTCTAGAGCTATTAATCTATCTCTTGTTTCATTCATGAAAATGAAGATTTGATTGAGTTTACAACTTGTTCAAATGGTAGCTAATTAAGATCAAATTTGGGTTCTTAGAGAGGTCCCCTCAACATTTTATCTACCTCATACCATTATACTTAATGAAAATATAATAAATAATTTTAATGGCAGTGGAATCATTAGATTTGAGAATTTTAACCTATGATCCGACACCACATCTTACAACCCCATTGGGTTATAATAAAAATAATTTTTTTAAAGCATACTTTACTTAAAACCATCCTCATTAATGATCCTATTTTAATATTTTATAGCTAAATACGTATAGAATAATACGTGTAGAAAATATAACTAACCCACTGGTTAAGTTATGATCTATTTAGATTTTAAATAACATAAAATAGTATAGAGGATAAGATTCATCTCATAACACATATGCAGAGTGAATGTTACAATAATACACTAAAATTATTCATTCTTGAATTTAATCATATATACAATCTCTGCTATTTTCAACATTCAAAATCATGTACAAGTGTATAGCCACTAATGTACTTAATAATAATACTTAATATAAAAATATATTGCATTTAATCATTGCATATCATAATAACACGTGATTAGAAGTAAACTAGTACAATTACACCTCATAAGATAACTCAATAATAAATACAATAACCATGAGTATGTTTCCAGGATGGTTTATCAATTTAAGAGAGGGAGAGCATTATCATGGCACTTTTCCTCCAAACAAAAAATGTTAGTCTCTTGTATAATTCCCAACTAGGAGTGGCTTTTCACTTCACTGAGGGGAAAAAAATAGTGTTGATATCAAGAATTCAGCCAAAGCCCATGTGTATTACAATCACTAATACATGCAATAGTCACATAAACCATGGAAAAAAATCCTCTATATAATATGACATCATACATACATATGCAAACTAGAAAGTACAATGGAATGATATTGTTATATTCTATACAATTACTTTGGCCAAAGTTTTCATTATAAAAATTAGATCACTCATGAATCTAAGTCAATTACACACATGAATATACTCTCTTATTAAGGATATCAATCTATCTTAAGATACTAGATGGTAAGTATATGCATTTGCATTCCATCAACCTCATATACCCATCATTTATTATCATAATAGGGCATACAACTGTATAATCTCATAAGCCAATTTTCAAAACATAATAATTACAAATTTATAGCACACCTCTCAATAATTTTCAAGACAAATATTTACTTGTTCTATTTAATACAAGGTAAAATCATGCATCTTTTATATAAAATCACATTACCTTTTCCATGATACAACTATTTCTAACCCATTCAATAATTACAGTTTATATAATTTATCTCCTATTTTTAATCATCATTTATAAGCAAGGAAAAATGCCTATATTTAATAATTTCAAGTAACTAAAAACATTACTCTCTATTTATGTAAATTCTTACATTTTTCATTTCTTAACGCTATATAAATTTATTAATAGTTCAAACAAAACTCTAAATGGTTTAATTACACATAATCAAGGATAATCTACCAATTTGGAATAGGCCGTGCTATCAATTATTAACTACCAAATCCTTATTGATCATTTAAATATTGACTAGAATGCCATAGATTTTTTTTTTGTACAATAGTATACACAATTCATACTCATGTATATACACATACATATACTACCATATTTCATTTCTTAGAACAAGGATAAGCAATCATAGTTCCTCAAGGCTATCTATTAGTTTACAAATTTATAGGAAATTTACATGTATCTAAAACCTTTCAAAGTCATCTAACATTATAATAAAATCCAAAACATCATTGAATATCTAGAAATCTAACTTTATGTAAGGTATATGAATTCTATTATATAAATTTACAATAGTTCATGAATTTCTTGCTGAATAGTCTCAAGTCTCAATTGAGTATCAAAGTGATACAATCATATCTCTTGTATACAAATATGCATACCTACATACATGTATGCATGCATACATACATAAATATATGTGTATATATGTATATATGTAATGATGTATGTAATGTGTACATATATGTATACCTGTGTGTGT
The DNA here is from genome assembly GCA_037957365.1 of Torreya grandis. Taxonomy (NCBI): domain Eukaryota; kingdom Viridiplantae; phylum Streptophyta; class Pinopsida; order Cupressales; family Taxaceae; genus Torreya; species Torreya grandis. Next base: position 4,183,153 of record JARHVA010000289.1, read on the forward strand.
GTGTGTGTGTGTGTGTGTGTGTGTGTGTGTGTGTGTGTGTGTGTGTGTGTGTGTGTGTGTGTGTGTGTGTGTACACATATATATCTTAAACAACTTAATTTAGTATGCCCACAACTCACATACATACTTATATATGACTATATTATAGATTGATGCATAAATAAAACTTATATATGTTTATGAGACTATAAATCCACCTAAACACATACTCATCCTTCAATTTTCACTGTTCATATACATATTCTTCCTTAAAAATGTATAATCTCATTCCAATATACATCAGTAATTTGTGTATGAAGGTATGACTGTAAACTACATACCACATTTCTCAAAGTATAACCCATGGTTTCATATACTAGAATATGTAATTGATAATCTACAACTTTAAAATCAAAATCTAAACCAATATATCTATACCTAGGTGCTACTTTTCCATAGTTTTGAATCAACAAAGATTATATCCAAGTTTAAACCCATTTCACTAAGGAAATGTATCTTTTATAGAGAAAACAAGTTGAGAAGCATTCAATCCTTAGTAAAGGCTCTATCATCACTTTTAGATGATTGTTGATGGAAACGAGTTCCATCCCTAGGTATATAAAGGTAAGGTCCTAATTTTATAAGGCATTACCAACACAAACATTCAAATAGTTTTAGTATTCTCCCAAGGTATAAAGACATTTAAATTTTTTATTCAAAATGAGAATTTAGTTCATATACAGTAAAAAAAAAACCCATATAAATTCATATTCTCAAATTAAAAACTCTACTTTCTTGGTTTTTTCAATGGCTACCATTCTAATACAAATGTTGGTAGCCCTTACCAATGCTTCAGCTACTTCTTCCACACACCCCACTTATTTCATTTTCATTTTTATTATCCTATTTCCATCTATTATCCACATTTTTCATGTCCTCAAGTTTCTCCTAAAACTCTATGAGTTCTCAATTAAAGACTAAAATTCATCAATGCATGATTCTTAATTCTAAATTTAACTTAAGATTCCATAATCTATTTTTTATGGTAGCTACATGCCAAAACATAACACTTAGTTTCCTCCTCAAATGACAAGGTTAACTTGTGATGATAGAAAAAGAAACCTAATTTTATTTCCAATGATTCCAAAATGACCTAAGTTTTGATTCAAACAATGCATGAAAATGATGCCACTATATAATTCCAATCATAAAAATTGATTCCTCTAAGTTTTAAAAACTCATCACAAAATAAAATCTTGGGTGTATTTTTTACTATATCCCCTAGGCCACCAAAAAGGGGTAGGAATTGTGTCCAAGAATCTTTACATATTTAAGTACAAAGACATTATTTCAATAAACATCTTATACTCTAAAGATTTATAATGCATAAAAATAAGTATATCACCATTCATAACTCAGTAACCAAAGTTTAGCCCATATAATGGTTTCATAGAGATTCACACAACCAATGTATATTAACATAATTAACAAATTATATTAAAAAGAACATTCATTCCAAACTAGTTATTCTATAACAAGGTAGGTAATTTACCCATAATAAATGCAAGGCATGCAATATTAACAATAGTGACAAATAATAAAAGTAAGCATATGACACATCCAAATAATACCATCAAAATTTAATTAATTTCATTAAGAAAGAGTGTAAATGTGTGTGTGTGTGTGTATGGGTTTAGTTTCAATATTTTTATCCCCAATGTCGATATCTATATTATCCTACCCTATGATACTCTCCCTATGTTATAATTTGTGAGGATGAGATAGTCCTACAAGCACGTCAATCAAATAAAATGGTAGTTATCCAAACTTGTTACAAAATAATAAGATACTCAAAATGTATATGCATCAAAATATTTGTTGTAAGACAATTCAAATATGCAAATGAAATCATATCCACATAAGATTCCAATACATAACAATATAATTGTTAGCAGTGGTTCCTATAAATACTCCAAAACATGCTAATTATAGGGATAGTTTGCACAATAGAGAGTACCAATAGGTGAAAAAGAGATAAAAGTATTACCTACCATATACAATGTATGAAGATGCACCTAAGAAAAAGAAGAAACATATGAAAATATAAGATGGAACATAACTAGCATAACATTTGATAATAGATTAAAGTAAAACAAAGTACTCATTATGCATCAGCAATACATACAAGAAGATTAGAAAAAACATAACAAAATGATTCTATTAATCTCTATCAAGACATCATAACTAAATTCTATTAAAACCAAGTGACATATATAGTCTTTTATAATTTTGTAGTCTCTTCACATTCAAGCCTTTCGAGATACAAAAGGAAAGACTCTTCACATTTTTCTATTTATCAATTAGGCTTACAAGGCCAAATACATATAGAAGTTCTACAAAATAAAAAACCATATAATTTCTATAGGTTTCCTTCTATTATAATTTGTGGTTTTACCATTATCCAATCCTCATCTAACACTTTGCCAGACTTAAATATTTACCTCATCTCAAGATAAAGTCTCAAGCTGATCTAAACTAAGCTGAAAAGATAAGCCATGCAAAAAAGATGTAGTTATCACTCTAGGTAATATTTATCAGTTTTTACCATTGGTGTACTACTTATATACCCTTTCATATTTTCAAATAAGTATCATACTATCCTACCACCTTTTCAAGTTTTTAGTAGACTAGCATATTTAGGTGCCTTCCCTTTAAAAGTTTTCAACCATTCTAGCCCCACTCCTAATGTTTAGACTATATTAAAAAAATTTCAATATGATTCAAGTTGTAAAAAAAAAGTACAAAAAACTTACTACTAAATATAAGGAGGTGTTTAAATGAGTGGCTATAGAGGTTGCTATGGTTGGGCAACTACTAACCACTAGTTTATGATGTACCTAATATCAGAGGTAGTTGTAGTGACTATGCCTTTGTGTCCAACTTCCTCTCTTGTATGATTTATCAAAGTTGTTGTGGAGGAATGAATTTGGGATAATATATTATCGAGGCAATAGTTGGATCAACTTGATATAGAACCTGCTTAAACATTTTTTATTCTATGAGCACTTCATGTACCATGGCAAGTATTATGCATAGTGTACCTAGATCATCATAATATTCATAGATCATCATCATCTATGATTGGAAGTAATGCCTCGGCATTAGATAATTTTAGTTGAATATCTAAGATGAGATCATCTAATCTATCTACTATCCTTTGGGATTGGATGTTTATAAAAGTGTTACATATTATTTCATTATGCCATACTTTTAGATTCTAAATGGTAACATCCCTATAATCTAATAATTATCTGAGCACACCTCTTATTTTATTTTTAGTTACTATTTGATCATCCAATATGTCTTTAACTTTATCTATAGTGTAAAATTTAGGTTTCACAGTAGTTAAGGATTGATTTAGGTGCTGTCTCCAATTTAACATAGCTTAGGCTATCTAAATGGCCTACCTCATAATGGTGTAACGGACCTCATATTCATCAAGGAGTTGAAATATGACCTCTATTTCAATCCCTATATCTTTCCCTTATGTGTGCAATGCCAATTTTTTGTGTGCAGCTCCCTAAATCTTTTGAGCTCTATCAATAAAGTAATGAATTGCTCATATTTTGACATAACCTAATCACCTAGTACTTGCATAACTAAGGTGGTACATGTTTTATTGATTAATTTCCATGAATTTTTATCTACTATTTTAATTCAACCTTTTCTTCTTATAGCCTTAATATTTCCCATTTTAAAATTTGAAGTCTTTTACATAATTGATTTTAACAAGAGATTGCTCTTTCAATCTATTTTGATAGTGGCAACTAGGTCACATCTAATGATGTTTCAATCATAGTGGTAGAAAGTTCCATAGAAGTGGTCATATGTTTCATAGGAGAAGGTGTGAATCAAGCCAATAGAATCAATAAATTAGTTCACCACATTGATGTAGCAAGGACATTCGATAGCCCTTGGGTAGAGATTTTCTATGATTCTTCTATGGCCTTTGTGCAAGTTGTAATTATTTCTTTATCTGATACTTATGAATAATTTAACTCTTTTGTTTAGGTTTATAATTCAGCCTTAGCCTTAGTTCCATCTTCAAATTTCACTTTATCTTCTTCGTCAGCCTTAGCCTTAACATCAGCTTGAGATTTAGATTTAGCATTTGCCCCAGCCTTATTTTTGGCTTTAGCTCCAATCTTAGATCTGGATTGGGTTGCTTGTGCTTCTGCCATATATTTGAGCTATTATTTAGAAGTCTTATCTTGAAATTCTTGATCCTTATGTTCCTATTACACATCTTGCACCTCTTGTTGTCACTATTAGGCTTCCTCCTATTCTATCTTCTTTGCCTCTACTTTAGCCTAATTATGCATAGATTTTGATTCTTTGAATTTATTCCTTATAGCTTTAGATTATTTAGCTTAATTTTGCACAACTTCTACTTCCTTATACTTTTTTAGTGCCTATATCTTACTTCTTCTATTGTTGATGTTGCCCAGCTTTGTGTTGTGTCACTTGTGGCACTATTAGTTGTGCTTGTTCTTATTTTTCATGCTCCTTCACCTCCTCAAGTTTAGGTATGTCTTGTGTAGTTTGTTTTTCATCTACTTTCTTAGTTACAATTATATCCATGGGTTTGTCATCATCTTTGAGATCGGTGTTAGTTTAAGTATGCTTAGGTGATTACGATTCACCTAGCTAGCCTTTGTGTACCTATTTATTTTTCCTAGATTTAGATGGAAGCATAAGAGTTTGATTTTGATTCTTTAAAACTTGGGGTTGAGGTTGTTTTTATGTTTTCTAATACTATTGTGTGCTAATTTTTTTATAGGTTCACTAAAAGACACCATCCTTTGCCACATAGTTTATGATGGCTTAGTATAAGGATGTGTGCATTGCCATTAGAATAAGACTAGTGTAGGACTTCCTTCTCCAGGTAAGTCCACTTGCACCACTGATGATCCTAAAACTAAGTCTAATGAAAATATTTTTGCCTTTAACTTATACCAAACTAATTCTTTTCCCACATTATTAATAAGAATAGAAGGGGGTGGTTGAGTAATATCAACCCTAAGGTATATTCTTACAATGCTTTCCAAAAAAATAAATCCTTATCTTCCTCTACATCATACATCCCTTGTCCAATGTCTTCCAAAATTGATCGAAGCACTTCATATTCTGTTACCCCCAACTTAGGTAGGTCACACTTAGCATCTATTTGTGGAACCATGTTTTTCTTTGGTGGAGGTGGTGAGAATCTACAAGTAGGTAAATTCCTCTTGCCTTTATCTTGTTGTTTTGGAGCTAATGCTATGCTATTTTTGGTGGTTTATCCTATGGCTATATTGGTTGTTTTGAGGGTGCTTACTCTACTTGTGGTTATTGTACTTCTAAAGGGATGGTTTATGTCAGAGGAACCAATCTCATAGCTAAGGATTTTTGACTATACACTTTAGCCTTTACTTTGACCATTGAAATTAAAAATGGCATTAGGGTTATAGTCATATTATCCAACTCATAGACCTTGATCTGAATGCCATTATGTAATTTGGTGATTGAATCATGTTATCTTAGATATTTCATTACATCCTATGGGATCATAGGGTGTGATTGGACCAAGGCTAGGTATTTGAGCCAACATGTGTTAAATCACCCCAATTCTTCATAATACTATCCTATTTTAGTCCATGTAATACTTGCTAATGCATTACTAGGCCAAAAATTTGTAGTTGCATTAATTGTCCCTAGTAGAGATTTCCATTATGTGAAACACAATAAAAGAACCAAAAAATAATACTAAAATTTCTATGTGCTTCCCACAATTACTTTATATATGTTACTAGTGAGCTTAGATACCAAAAACATAGGCCCTTTGAAGTCCTCCTATAGATTTGTTATGCGATAGACAATATCAATTATGCCTCTTGTCATTTTTTTGCTTGCTTGGTGGTTTACCATAATATTTTTGTGATACATTTTACTATTTTGCATAGTAAAGCATCCTCAATCAATCCAGTAGGTATTCCTTTACCTACCCTAGTGGTATATTTTCCCTTGATATCCAAATAGATTAGCGATGTTTTAGACATAAGGTAGGAGAGATTTGTCATGATTGGGAAGGGTGGTTGTTCATGCCATGGTGTGTGTATAAATTTATATTTTAACATCTTTATTTTAATGGATATCCCCTTGATTATATCAGCTCAACAAAGTCATCATAACCTCATGTCATTTCCCAAATTTAGGCAACTTAAGCAATCATGTAGTATCAGAGCTTCGTAATGGATGTTAAAGTGTTAGTGCTCCTAGTTACGCTAATATTTGAGTATCTTGGAAAAATAGAGGAAGATCTATTGTATCTATGAAATCAAATGGATTTGGATCATTATATTTAGTTTGTCAAAGACCTAACCCAATTCCCATTTCTTATTTTTGTGCATATGATATTAGAATCAATAACTGACCTCTTTCCATGGCTGGATCAATGGTATAAAATGAATGATTACCTTGATTAGTTGTGTTTTGGTTTGAAATCTATTTATGATTAGGTATTCTAAAATAATATTTCATAAATATCTTATTATTTTAAAGTTGTAATATTTTAACATTGTCTATACCCTACTCTTATATAGTTGTTGGCACTCAATTTCATGTCATCACCTCCTTTGAATGAATTGTCTACTTGCACATGAATTCTATTTTTTAAATTAATATTAGTTACTAGAATTTACCTTGACAGGGACATTTAGTTCTTTAAATATTTAATTTAATTCATTGGTAGTTATTATATGTGATTAGCTATCCTTTCATCTAATCAATTTGCTTTATGAATCCATTTATCCTTTTACTACCAAATCTACTTCAAAAATGATGTAATATTTTTGAAATGTCACATCATAATGATCTGACATGACCATTGGCTATCCATTAATTGTACATGTCTTATCACTAACTTCCTAAACTTAATTAAAATTCTCAATGTAATTGCAACCATCTTTAATGAGTTGTATCTGGAATGTGATCATATCTTGTGATGATAATTAATTACTATTGGTTATAATACATTGTGAAAAATTGAACACACTATACACAATTTATATCATAAGAAAACAACATTAAATAAAATCCTAACTACATGGTTCTACTCAACACCCACACAAATTTTAGTTGAATGATATAAATTAAAGATGATATAGATTAATCCTATATCCATTTATACATCCTAGTAATATGGTTCCCTATAAATATTTTAGCACTATGGTACTATGTGTTGATAATTAATTAATTATATAGGGTCCATTCCACTTAATTCATCATTTTCTTGGGAATGCTTTAAATTTGCTCTTATAAAGCAATACTATTTGGTATAGGTAAATTGTCTAGATTGTAAGTTGCAATCATGCCATGATTTTTGACTTTATTTTTATATCTATTATATCCACTATTCTCTTAGTCTATTTTATTTCATCTTGGTGAAATCCATTAACCATTCCTTTAATAAATCCTAATATCCTAATCTTATAACCATTACAATGCATAAACTAGGCACACTATATTCCATAGGCATTTGTGCATCAAGGCCATATACCAATTGGAATGGAGTGAACCTTGAAACTCTCTTTTAATGTTTTTGATAAGCCCATAGAATCAAAATAATTTGATCTTTTCAATCATCTCTTTGAATATTACAATTTTTTTAACGTCTTCCCCAATACTTTATTGGATGCTTCTACCTATCCATTTGCCTACAAGTGGTAAACCATGATTTTATGGTGTGATAACATGAAATATTTAGTGAGATTATATGTATTAATATTTATAAAATGTGTGCATCTATCACAAAATAACTTAACTATACATCAAAATCTCATGATGATGTTTTCATATAGAAACTTGGCATCATCTTTCACACCACAACTTAGAGTGGTAGCATCTTCCACCCATTTCATGAAATAGTCTATCACATTAATAATATATTGTGTATGACTATGATTACTTGGTGGATCTATAGATCCAAAAAAAAAAATTCCACATTAATTAAAAGATTATTCCACAAGCATGGGTATCAAGGGCATTTTATCATGCTTATTGGGCTTGCCCATTGTTTGATAGACATCATATTGTTTAGAAACTCTATGTGCATCCTAAAAAAAAATAGACCACCACATACTACTCTAAAGTATTTTCCTTTTAGTAAATTATCATGTAAAATGACCCCCTATAATTCCTTTATGAGCGTCTTGAAGAAACTATAGTCACTCATGCTCTAGAGATACTCTACACAATACATCATATTTGCCAAGTTTATACAATAATCCATTAATGAGGCTATATGGTATGGCTTGGGTAACCATTTTTTTCTTATCTCACTCAGTGTAGTGTGAAGGAAAAGTTCCTTATTCTAATAAATTTTTAATGTCCTCCATATTATCAGGAACTAAGAAGTTTTAAATAAATTCACATTTAGGGATTCATCTTCGGTTCCTCTTGTTCCTACCCATTACAAAATTTACTGAGGTGATCTAGATCCACATTCTCCCATCCTATCTTAACATTAATTTGAAATTGAAATTCCTAAAATAAACTCATCCACCTTGATAAATGTCTCCCAGTATTGGTTTATTAATCAGGTATTTCAATACTTTGTGATCCATGAAAAACACACTAGGAGTAGCCAATAAGTAATGCTAAAACTTATACAATGTAAACACCAAAGATAGTTCTGGTAGTGTAATGATTTTCTATAACTAGTAATTTCCTACTATTAAAATGAATCGAGTGGTCCAACCCACCTTTGCTTGGCTATGCTAAGATAAATTCTACTGCAGTGCTAGAAGCATCCACATGTATGTGGAATGCTTTCTTCTATTTAAAAAATAATAAGATCAATAACATTACCAACCTTTGATTTAACTCAATGAATGATGTTTGAAATTTTGGTATCCATTTGAATTTGGTATCCTTATGTAATAGTTTCTCCATAAACACATATATAGTTACATACCCTTTTATAAAGTTTTGATAATATCCAATATGACCTAGGAAGGTTTAAACTTTAGTTGAGTTAGTAGGAGGTGGCATTCCTACTATAACAATAATTCTAGTTGGGTTGACTAAAATACCATCATTACACATAACATTTCTCAATACGACACCAACATGTGTAAATAAAAAACACTTATTTAAATTTAAAGTGATGCACAAAGTCTGACATCACTCCAACATAAATCTTAGTTTTGACAAGTGTTCTTTAAATAGAGAGAATATAACCAATCATCTAGATAGACATCTAGGAAATCATGAATGAAATATTTTAATGTGTTTAACATAGATATAGAAAATATAATAGGTGCATTCTTTAAACCAAATGGCATTACCTTGTATCAAATGATCCCCATTTAATAACAAAGGTGGTCTTGGCCTTATCCTCCTTGGTAATCAAAATCTAGTGATATCCACTAAAAACATCCATAAATGAATATACCTCATGCCTAGCCATGGATTTATGGACTTCATAAATGAAATAAATAAGAAATGGATCATTAGGACAAGTGTCATTAAGTGCGTGATAGTCCCCACACACCCAAATTTCTCCTATTTTCTTAGGTTGAATATCCATGGGGCTCACCAATTCTATCTTTTCATCTAGATAAATAATTTTATATTCTTGCATTCGATCAAGTTTGGCCTTTACTTTGGTATTCATATTATGATTGAGCCTATAGGGTTACTTTTTGATAGGGCACACTCACTCTTTTAATTCTATGTGCATTTTTCCTAGAGATGGAAATATGCCTTTTACCTCTAATAATTTTCTTGGAAACACATCTTGATAATCCCTTAACATCTTCAAGGCCTCAAAGATTTGATTTTATCCCCATTAATCTAACACTATTTTAAGCTTAGGGAATAATTATATCCCAATATTTATTTCAATATTTTGTAATAGTTCCTAATATATCTTGTTTGATCCACTTGCACAACATATTGGGATTCTATCTGACTATTTTCTTCAATCTTTTACAATGGTTCCTTGTATATCTTGAAGAGAAAAATGCATTTTTCTTCACATTATATAATGTTGATATTTTTTAGTTTTTTCTCTATGATTTGTACTTGTTTAGGCTCATCTTCATGATGTGGCTCAAAGAAACATTTTAGATCAATATCTCCATCACTATCATTATCACTTTGTTATGTAAGATCATTGATTTTTCTATTACATGGCTAAACTAGGATTTATTCATTTTGGATAGCTTTGTAATTACATAAAGTGATATCCAATTCCTGTGTAACATCCTAATGAGGTGATGATTCAACTATAATTATTAGTGTATACACTTAAAAATTCCACCAATGGTCTTTGATTGATCTTTAGACTGATTCATACCAACCATTACAAATTAAGCCTAACAATCACTAAAAGTACCAAATTTCCTTGTGCATCATTTATCAAAGCTCAAAATATAATTGAGACATCCATAATTGGGGTATCCTATCATAAGCAACAAAAATGTCTCACAGATTCATCTCTAAGCAACTTGCAACATTATAATGTGCAATTTGGCCTATAGACCTATTAAATGGGGCAAGTGCAGACATGAAATTAAATCAAGTCTTAGAAATACTAAATTAATAATAATAATAACTAATTAAAATGCTAAACCAAATTAAATTCCCAATTGAATTATCCATAATAAATTAATGGAATTCTACAAAAGGAAATTCAAAAATCAAGAATATCCTAGGTTTTCATGATTACCTTTTATGAGTTGTCAAACCTTTGCAAATATCTCAAAATATCTCACACATGCCTTTTCATTACAAAACATGAGGTTTTGACAAATTTTAAATCTGCTAGGGTTAATTAACTCACTTAAGTTAGGTTTGAACACATTCCATATTTAAACTACACTTTAACTCACCTTGGGTTGGGGTTAGTTCTATTTTCTATAAATATAAGCCTAGACCCCTTCATTAGGAAAGATTGGTTAGAGTAAAGTTATAATACAAGATTTATGACAAGATTGAAAGAAATAGTTTTACAATTCCAAAATATTGAATGAATCCATCAAGAAAGCATAAGACACAAGCCAAAATGGTGCCAAGGAGAGAGGGAGATAGATAAACTCCATTGCCAAAGACTCTTTGAGCACAAGCTGAGAAAGCCATGAAAAAATCACTTGGAGATATCAAGGAAGGTAAGGTATTTTTGATTCTTTGTATTTTATTTATGCTTTCATATGTGTTTTATTCACTATGCTCCCCCTAGAATATAGGCTTAGAGATGTTAGCTTGTTAGTGTGTTGATTTCATTTTGCTTTGTGAAATTAACACTCATTCTATCCTACTCTCTATTGTAAAATTACTATGATCATGAATGATATGCCTAATTAAATGTAAATGTATCCCACATACTAAGGATACCAAGATGTAACTCATAAATCTTCAAATAAATTCTTGAATATCTTAAAAATTGGAGTTTCATCTTTGTTTTTATGTATTTTTAATTTTTTTTGTGCTAACTCAGATATACATAGAAACTAACATCAACCAGGAATAACTGACATCAGTTATACTTAACCATAATTGGTTCTACCTAATCGAACTCAATTCTAGGTGACCATCATCGATCAGGGTGTAGGGGAATACATGGTTTACAAAACTTGCATTTTAAATCTTGTTAGCATTCATACTAGTTATTTCTTGGTTTCATTGACCTTTATATTCCATGTCTAATCATATCATTGAAAGTTTTGAGTATTTTATCTAATTTTTATCTAACATTTTTGAATCATGTTTGTTTTTCCTTTAGGTTCATAGGCAACCGATCTTGGTCCTTATTGATCAATATTAGTTATTACCAACTAGCATCAATTCCTTAATAATTGATATCAATCATAAATGATTGATATCGGCCATAGGTGACCGATATTAGTCTCTATGTGAAAAATATAGATAAAAACTAAGATCTATGTTTTGAAAACTTGTTTTCTCATCCTTGAAAGTGATTCAAAGTAGAGGGAACTTTGTAATCCTTGTAGGTCCAAGGTAGGAATATAAAATAAATTTGCAAGTTTAGATTCATGAATATTTCATTTTGGGTTTTTAAAATGAATTTATCTAAATATTTAACACTTAATTTTGGTGTTAAAAATAATTTCTAAATATTAAACACTTTATTTTGGTGCTAAAAATAATTGATAATTCTTGAACATTTGATTTTAGAGCTTAAAAAGAACCTAGAATGGTTAAGTCTTGAACACTTCATTTTGGTACCTAAAATGAATTTGTTAAGTTTTAAATATTTGGTTTTAGTGCTTAAGATGAACATAGGTTTTTTTTATTAAGTGGCTTTTTGAAAATTCTTACAAGTTTTTCAAATAAGCCAAGGGGACTAAAAATTTATCACACATCTGAATTTGGTGCCTAAAACAAACATTCATTTAGATTGTAATTTATTGAAAGTGTTTGTTACTTGTGTGTTTTTTTTGAAAAATAAATTGTACCTCTCCCCCCATCCCCTATAGGGAACATGGGTGACCAAAGGTGACATTTCACTTGCAATTTATGCCTAGTACAAGGCATGGAAATAATGTTGTCTAGGCTCTCCCCAAAACTTGCATGGTTTAGGTGATTTAAAAATAACCTCTAAAGTATGTCCACTTAGTTTTATTTTTCATGTAACTTGGATTGTGGAGGGGAGTTCATAACTTCTTCATGAGTTATTTAGGTAAGCTTTGACCCATGGTTTCATCTCCTAGCATTGTTTCAACCCCACTCCATAGAGGGGTATGTAAATCAAGGCACACATACTATGAGAGCCACGGGTTGAGCCTAACCTCTCCTTTCATAAAAAAGACTTGAGTCAGGTTTGGTTGACTAAGGGATTCCACTATGAAATCCATGAATAGAATCATTATGAAAAGGAATAGACCCTTGCATAGTAAGTTAATCAATATGAACTCAATTGACATGATGCATATCTAGTGTTAATCACACTTGGGACTAATTTAGACATTCAAAAACTATAGTTTTAGACAATCTCATTTGATTAACCTTGTCAGTTTATGGCTTAGGATGATTTACTTAGGTGTATTTGGTATTTTTGCTTTTATTTCTTGGTCTTTTTAGTCTAAAATTGTTATTTGTTTATTACACATCAAAATGAGTCTTGTGTCCACATTACTCCATTATTTGAGGAGGCATTATGCCATCCATTTGATACCTTACTTTTAACTTAGACTTCTTTATGTCAAAAATGTTGTGTGTGTCACTTGATTGAAATGGATAACGCTACGCTACCCAAATAATTTCAATTTTATGCCTTGGAGTCTTTATAACCAACAATTGTTTACATCTTTAGAGAATTATAACGTCATTATGTTACTCACATTATTACATAGACTCATCTTGTTTTGTTTCCAAGGATCCATTTTTAAAACTAAATCATGTCTTGTTAGGATCTTCATTTAATGATGTTATTCTATTCAATTTTGTCTAGCTTGTTTGTTCAAATTGCCTAGTTTTTTTAAGTTGAGTTTTTGATTAACTTTGACAAGTTTAGATCTAAACATTGATTGATTTATATTTATTCCTTATATAGTTTGGGTTTAGACACTGATATTTCTCTTTTGGGTCATGTATATTAGGTTAATTCTTTACCAAAAATTTAAAAACTATTTGTTTGTACCATTATTTTGGAGAAAATAGTCTATCCCCAAGTCCTTTTGTTTTGTGCCTCATGCCAATTTGACCAAGTTTAAGTCTACAAATAACGTGCCTAGTCTATGCCAAAGTGTTCCAAGTTAGTTAGATTAAATACCACTTTTTTTTAAGTCTATATTTTGATGCTACATTTGGCCAAAAGTCCTAGCACATGCCTTTGTTTGAGCTTAGCTTTTGATGCCACATTTGGCCAAAAGACCTAGCAACTTTTATTTTCCTAGTTTAAACTTATTTGGAACACTTTGGACCTAGAGTTTGGAATTTTGTATTTAATTCATCCACTTTAAATTGTTTGTGTGAGACACTTAATGTTAGAAATTTGATGTTATACTATTTTATACCAAGTTTATCACAAATAATTTTAGAGATATAACTCCATCCCTTTGACCAAGTTAGATCGAGTTTAAACCTTTTTATATTTTTTTTAGACATTATTTTTTAGAGTTTGTAAAACTCTAGTCCATTTTTATTGTGAAACATTCACCATTTATTTAACCATGTCTCACTATACATGTAATAGAGTCATGTATAATCCAGGGTATGGAAATGTTATTACATAAGAAGATTTTTTTCAAGACCCCTACATAGATGATGTTGTTTGTTAGATGGATCCTTATCCACCTTAAAAAAATCAATGAAGGGAATGAATTTAAGACCCTTTGGCCCATTATTTGGTCAACATGCCTCCATAATTGGAGAAGGACCAAGAGCAAATGAAACAATATTTAACTATTGTACCTATGGTTGTAGAGTAAGTCCAATAGAAACTATAATACATTACAATGACATTGACATATGACCCTTAATTATTTGATCATCACTTGATTGTGAATAAGGATGAAGTCTTAATTAGAGACACAGAGGTAGGGGATACACTTTTGGTAGACTTTCCCCATGAAAACTTGCCAAGTCTAGTAAGAGTGCCTTACAAAATGCATTATAATCACAACATTGAACATGTCTCTCCTAGTAATCCTCATGATATAGTATTGATGCCATATCAGGACCCTTTTATGCTTGTCATAGGAAAGGGACTTATAGAGTATCATTTCATATAGATGCAGACAACATACTATAAATATTTAAACTTAATACACAACTTTAATTATATAAACATATCACATGCTCCTCTTATTGAGTTATCTCCTTAAATAGGAGTTTTAATGGAATTAACAAGCTAAGATAATTAAGGTATAGATCCATTTATGCAAATAAATTTAGTATAAAACATGTTCAATACCATCACTATTAAAAAAGTATCTTCTATTTCTATGCAACATATTGAGCCAAACATAGTGGATAACATGTAATAAATGTCCAATCTAAAAGAAAGTGGTGTGAATGTAAAAATAATTAGTCAACAATAAAATGTGACTTTAGTCAACACTATGATTGTTTCAAAAACATATGGGGAAGGAAATTATACCCCCAAACCTTAAGTAACTACCTCTAATCCTCAACTAGCTACTTCTTCAAGTACCCAACCACAAGGATTAAGTAGCCAACCAATGACTAGTGCCATGCCACAACAAAATGTGATGAATGTTACTTCACCATAACAGGGGATGACTAACATTACATAAAAATATACACCTTTTAATGTACCCATGTAGTAGAGGCAAAACATCTTTCCACCTCAATAGGGGCAGCAAATGTTCTACCTTGTCAGGTCATGATAAACATACCTCTTCAATCACAAATTAACATGCAATACAACCAAAAATAATGTCTAATCATTAGTGTAAAAGTTTTAGATAGTGATAAATGTCAAACCTTTAACATGTATCTAAATCCCAATGAGGGTTCATGCAACCAAGAGGTTCCAATGTTCCACAAGTACCAATTAGGCAATAATTACTTTTCATGTCAAAAGTGCCTCAAATCCAACAACAGGGCCTTCATTCACAAGTTCCCTTTAATCATTAAGGTTCTAATAATAGATAACATATACATATTTAACCTCAATAGGCATAGTAAAACCATATCCCTCCATCCAAACCATAATTTCCATAAATCTAGGCCCATATACCCAATCCCAACCAAAATACCACATAAAAACACATGTAATTTCAACAATCACACCCTAATATGTGCATGCATTTTCCTAGTCCATTCTTGAACCAAACCAACATTCCACAACAAACCATGCCTCCTCCTCAATCCAATGTTCCCACTAGTTTCCTTGCATAATAAATATAACAAATGAAGGATGTAATTGTACTCATGTAAGCTAGAAAGTAGACTAAATTTTTTAAGTTAGATGATGTGTGTTCTTACCCCTTTAACATGGAGTATTTGTAGACACCATTTCCTCCAGGATATGAACCACTAAAATTCAACAAATATAAGGGGAAAGGTGACCCCAAGGCCCATTTTATAGAATTATTTTTGCCTACCAACTAGTGGAATATAGTGACATATACCTTTTACTATTTTTTACAATGAATGGTTTCTAAAATTACCGAAGAATTTAGTATTTATTTTTGATGATATTTTAGACAAGTTTATGCAACACTTCTCCTACAGTCTCAAGCATGAGATTTCATTTGTTGATTTGATGTAATATAAGCATAAGGATAATGAGAGATTCATGATTTATCTATGGTAACGGAAAAGCCTTGAAAGCTAATTCACCCACAATATTATAGATAAGAAACTAGCCACTATGTTTACCAAAAATTTATACAGTGATATATTTTACCATCTGAGTTTCAATGTGCACACACTTTCCAAAAAATCATTGACAAAGGTTTATTTATAAAATATCCCTTATTAACAAAGTGATCATTAAACTTACCTCATTAAATTAGAGCTAGAACCAAAATCAAAACAATGGTCAAAATCAAAACCAAGTCTAAGTGCAAAACTTACAACCAATATAAGCCAATAATTATGATAAACCCATTCAATTTAATCACAAAAATAATGTTGTGGGGAATGGAGTAATAGATTCATGACATGTCTAAATGGTTTAAACATTGTGTACTTAGCCTACACTACATATACAAATTATTCCTAACTAACAACCACTTCAACAAATATAAAAACCATAGTAAAATATACCAGTACACTAAATGCAGTAACTTATGCCTTTACAAGACCTTCTTCTAAGGAGAACCATGCCTAATCATCATGTATTTAATGACATTGGAGAACCTATTGACTTTATGTTTTGTAAGATCACCCCAACTAATCTAATTAACTAGCTTATTATGAAACACTATCCAGAGGGCATTGACTATCTAGATTGGTACAAGTAAAATGAATTCTATGAGTATCATAGGGTTAATGGCCATAATTTGTAAAATTATGTGTAAATTAAACATTTGTGCAAAAATATGTTGGAAAATAGAGAGATCACATTAGATCATGGATCTTCCATATCCAATCAGAACCTTGGTATATATCAAAATCTCTTTCCATAAAAAAAATCCATGTTTGAAATATATTCATTTGATGTTGCTAGTTTTGCTATTGATTTTTTTGGTTCTACCTTGGCTATTGATATTGTTATCTTATTATTGGTTGTTATTTTTATGCATAGTGAATGAAAACCATCATGGCTTCCATCAATAGACTGCCTCTGCTCTTCCCCTCAACACAATGCACATTCAAATGACAATTATTATAAATTACATATTTCAACAAAGTTATCATTACTATGAGTTTCCAGGTTATAATTATATATAGTTTAACATGTTTTGTACTTGTCTATTTTTAATGGGTTTCAATCTTATTTTGGATTAAGCCTTATTTCTCTTACTAAATATTTTGGAAAGTTATGGCATGATTTTTTTATGGAACTTTAACTAAAGGTAATTATAACTATTGAGTTAATAAAACTTGTTGTTTGGCCTTCCTAAGGTGTCTTTTACCAGTGGGTGTTTTTGAGGTTGTGTTATTGTAAAACATAAATATCACCATTTTCCCAAATGAAAGGCTTCATAATTTAGTTATCCCTTGGAAATGGTATTAACGTGACCTCATATAATATTGCCTACAACCTTGTTGTAGTCATGTGCAATTGGATGGTAGGTCTATTGGTTGTTGGCATCATTTTGGACTTGGTTCTATCAATACATTTGATGTTGTTAGTTTTGCTATTGATTTTTTGGGTTCTACCTTGGTTGTTGATATTTTTATCTTATTGTTGGTTGTTATTTTCATGCATAAGTGGATTTCATTTAGTTTTTCTATTTATCTTTTTGGTTCTACCTTGGCTATTGACATTGTTATCTTATTAACATATTAACTTGGAAATGGAAATGTTTAACGTATTTTTTTTGGTTCTACCTTGGCTATTGTTATTGTTATCTTATTAACCCTACCATTTTATAATATTTGACTTGGAAATGGTATTAACATGACCTCATATAATATTACCTACAACCTTGTTGTAGTCATGTGCAATTGGATGGTAGGTCTATTGGTTGTTGGCATCATTTTGGACTTGGTTCTATCCATTCATTTGATGTTGTTAGTTTTGATATTGATTTTTTTGGTTCTACCTTGGCTGTTGATATTTTTATCTTATTGTTGGTTGTTATTTTTATGCATAAGTGGATTTCATCTAGTTGATCATTTTTTTCATCTAGACATTTTGGGTGTAGTGGTAGAAAATATGAGTAGGTAGTTTCCTGACATCACCATTACCACATGTGAATGAGTCAAGGGGATTTGCTCATATGGTTGTGATAAAACTATTCCATAATTTATATGAACTAAATATTAGTTCATTATTTGAAACAAGTCAAAGATATGAAAGTGCAAAGTTGCACTCCTAGGCAGTTTGATATTGTTTTCCCATACTTAGCCAAATTTTGCATGAGGCAAGAAATAGTCGAGTAAGAAGTTTGGTGATGGAATATATTTCAAACATGGATGTTTAATAATAATATGACTTAATAACCAAGTCCAAAATGATGCTGACAACCAATAGACCTACAAAAATCAATAGCAAAAATAACAACATCAAATGAATGGATAGAACCAAGTCCAAAATGATGCTAACAACCAATAGACCTACCATCTAATTACACATGACTACAACAAGGTTGTAGGAAATATTATATGAGGTCATGTTAATACCATTTCCAAGTCAAATATTATAAAATGGTAGGGTTAATATGATAATACGTTAATAAGATAACAATATCAACAACCAAGGTAGAACCAAAAAAATACGTTAAACATTTCCATTTCCAAGTTAATACGTTAATAAGATAATAATATCAATAGCCAAGGTAGAACCAAAAAAATCAATAAAAAATCTAACAACATCAAATGAATGGATAGAACCAAGTCCAAAATGATGCCAACAACCAATAGACCTACCATCCAATTGTACATGACTACAACAAGGTTGTAGGCAATATTATATGAGGTCACGTTAATACCATTTCCAAGGGATAATTAACTTATGAAGCCTTTCATTTGGGAAAATGGTTCTATTTATGTTTTATAATAACACAACCTCAAAAACACCCATTAGTAAAAGACACCTTAGGAAGGCCAAACAACAAGTTTTATTAACTCAATAGTTATAATTACCTTTAGTTAAAGTTCCATAAAAAAAATCATGCCATAGTTTTCCAAAATAATTATTATGAGAAATAGTGTGTTAATGAGTTTAATATTGAGAGTAAATCTTTTAACATTTGGTACATCACCTCTTTTAGAGTAGGTTCAATTCATTTAATATCTAACTCTTTTCCCCATAAGTAATTAAAAAAAAAAAAAAACAATATCAACAACCAAGGTAGAACCAAAAAAATCAATAGCAAAACTAACAACATCAAATGAATGGATAGAACTAAGTCCAAAATGATGCCAAAAACCAATAGACCTACCATCCAATTGCACATGAGTACAACAAGGTTGTAGGCAATATTATATGAGGTCATGTTAATACCATTTCCATTAATCTAAAACCAAGTACCAACCAAACAAGAACATTACTAATCAATGTCAATCAACCAACCCATATAAATTATTTTCCCTTAACTTGGGACCATATATAGGCATACCAACAAGTAGGGATTCTCACTTTTAGATCTCATATAGATAAATCTCTATTATCCTATGACCATGCGCAAGTGCACTGATAAATAAAACTTATCCTATTTGGTACCCCTCCACCAATATTTGTTAGAAACAATGGTCCAATATCTAATCTCAATTATGTAATCAAAATTTAGTGGTCAAAGATTACCATACCATATCCATCTACCACTTCACCCATCCAACTAACTATTCAGGCTAGGAATATGACATTTCCCACTATACAAGAAACTACATTTGATATTATGGAATAATTTTAGAAGATGCCCACACAAATATCCATTTTGGATTTACTATGTATGTCTACAATCCACAAGAACATCTTAATAAAGTTCCTTGGCCAATATCAAGTTATTAAAAACATATCTCTAGACAAATTCCAAGCTTTGGTTGGACACCTAGCTCTAGGCCCATAATTAATTTTCAACCAAAGCAATATGTCATTCCTTGGCCCACTGCATAATAATCCATTATACATATAAGTTGTCATAATATGGCATAAAGTGAAGCGTGTCCTCATAGACAATGGATCAGGCCTAAATATTGGGTCTCTAAAGATCATCAAGCTTCTCAAGTGCACTACAATTGATTTAAATCCATAAATGATCACCATCAAAGCCTATGACAATGAATAATGAAAATCACAAGGCACCATTAGCTTACTAGTTATCATTGGGCCTTTGACCCATAATACTCTATGCTATGTGTTAGACCTTGATGTGCCATATAATATAATTTTGGGTAGACCTTGGATACATGAGATTCATGCAATTCCTTCAACATTACACCAGTGTATCAAGTTATCCCATTATGATGTGGAGGTCACCATCCATGGAGATTTACATCCATATAAACATTGTAAAGATTTAGAGGTTGAATACTAAAGCTATAACTATCATTTTGGAATGAATTTGATTGCCAAGAAGGATAAGGGAAAATACATACTTATTGATTCACCAGAGGCCAACTGCATTGACCATGATACCCTTGATTCACTTTCCCACATGCCACCCTCTGAGATCTCTAATCATTATACCATCTCAAATAATGGCCCAAGAGAATATTTGACCCATGACAAATTACACATTGCCAAGTTTCCATGGAACCCTAAGTCCTTTGGAAGAAAAAAGCCAAATCACCTTGTATGGAATGGAAAAAAAGGGAAAATCCAAATTGCATAGTCTAACACCTATTATTTTCATACCAGCCTCTGGCCAAGAATAAGACCCACCTGCATATGATGAATATTAGATGTATAATGAAAAAATGGCTGATTGATACCTAAATGCCAAGTATCTGATTTCAAATAAAATCATGGAGAGGTACACCTATGAAGGAAGAGACCTTGGAATAAATTAATAAGGTCCACTTGAGCCAATTTTTTCCATTCGATATGAATCTAAATGTGGTCTTTTAATTAAACTACCTAGGCATCACCCCACGTACCTTATTCAAGTTCCATCAACAATGATTAGTGATGATAATGCAGACAATGAAGTAGAGTTTAATCATAACCTTTTTGATGACCTAACCACTACTAATTTTTTTGACACTAATGCCATTTTTACCCTTTGACCAATTATTATCCATAACCCACTTCCATTATATTATATTTAACTAATAGACTAGGACCAAAAAGAATGCATAGTGATAGTTGATGAGTTTTAGAATGATGAGGCCTTCTACTATTTTTTAGGCCTTAGAGACAATATTCCATTAGGAGACCAAAAATAAGGATTCTCAATCAAGTTCAATCCTAAAGCCTATTTTGGAGAATAGATGAACATCCTTAGCCACAAATAATTAAATAAAATACTAAGGTCCCAAAGTGAAAACCTCTTTGAGATGCTTTCAAACTAGGGAAATAGTAAATAGAAAGGCCAATCTAGTGGTGAAAACTATTTCAAGTGCCATTAGATAGGGGTGTTCAACCTTCCTCAAATATAGCTTAGGAGACCACCAATGATGAACTTGGCTATGGGTTTGAGTGTAGTCTTGAAGAACAACAAGATTTTGATTGAATCATCTAAGATTTTCCATATGTATTTATCACATGGCCATCCATACCACTGGGGGATTATGATTCATCAATCCTAGGAGAACTTGAAGAGCCAGTACTAATAAAGTATTCTAACATTATAGGATAATTTAAATATTTACCAATCATTTTAGAATATGGTTTGACCCTTTTGATGGAGGACATGACATAAGTTAACATCAAGACTTTAGATGGCTCAAAATGGATCAAGTTAGGCATGTCCATCATTAAGGAGTAATGTGATGTCTTTATAACCCTTCTAAGGGAATTTGTTGATATATTTTCTTGGGCCTACTCTGACATGCCTAGTTTGGACCTTGGTTGTACGCCACCTTATGATACATATTGATGCCAAAACTATAAAACAAAAATTATGTAAGATGCATCCTCATATTTATATATTAGTTAATAAAGAATTTGAAAAGATCTTAGAAGTGAGATGTGTTCGATCAATTGAATACTCAGAGTGGATCTCTAATGTTGTTCCATTAGAAAAAATCTAGAAGGAATAAAAATTTGCACTAATTTTAGGGACATAAACAAAGCTTGCCTTATGGATTAATTTTCTCTACCAAACATTGACATGATTTTCAACTCCATAGTGAGTTATGAAATTCTTTCACTGATGGACATATTTTTAGGCTGCAACCAAATCCAAATCATGCCAAAAGACCAAAATAAAATAACATTCAGCACTTTATGAGGAACATTCTATTATCAAGTTATGCCATTTGGTCACAAAAATGTAGGGGCCACATACCAAAGATCCATGACCATCATATTTCATGATATGATGCATGACATTATTGAACACTATGTCGATGACATACTAGGTAAATCAAAGATCAACGCTGATCATCCAACAATACTAAGGAGGATATTTGAATGACTACATGAATACAAAGTTAGGATCAACCCTAAAAATTGTGTTTTTGGAGTTACTTTAGGAAAATATCTTGGCTTAATTGTGTCTTTTATAGGCATTAAAGTTGATCCAACCAAAGTATGATCCATAACAGAGATGCCACCACTAACCAATTTAAAGCAACTCAAAATTTTTAAGGCAAAATTTAATGCATTAGATGCTTCATATCTCAATTAGTTGATATATGCCACCCATTCACACACTTATTGAATAAAGGGGTCACATTTCATTGGGATGATGAATTCCAGAAAGCTTTTCAGCATGTGAAGGACTACCTAGCAAATCCACCTATTTTATTTCCTCATATGCTAGGAAAGCCATTCCTACCATACCTAGTAACAATAGGTAAAGCCCTAAGGGCACTTCTAGCTCAACATGATGAAAATGGAAAGGAACATGTCATGTACTATTTAATCTATACACTAGTAGTGTATGAGAATAAATATATGCTCATTAAAAAATATTATTTAGCTATGGTCTTTGTATATCAAAAAGTAGGACATTAGATGTTAAATAATAAGATCATGATTATTTAAAAAATAGATCTTCTCAAGTATCTACTATATAAAATAAATTTACAAGGCCACATGGCCAAATGGATCATGATTCTTAGTGAGTTTGAGATAGAGTATGTCAACCAAAAATCCATCAAGGGATAAGTTCTTACATATCAACTTGCTAAAGCACCCCTTGCAAATACAGAGCCACTAACATTTCAATTCTTGGACAGATCCATTATGACCATAATTGAAACACCTCTTGAGAAATAACATGGAAGCTATGTTTTAATGGATCATTTACAACACATGGATTGGGGGTAGGCCTTTTATTTATTTTACCAAAGGGGGATCTAATCCCTAAATCATTCTAGATCAACCTTCCTTGTACCAATAACATGAATGTATATGAATAATTCATTATAGGGCTTCAACAGGTGGTATAATGGAACATAAAATACCTACAGGTTTATGGTGATTCTTAGTTACTCATCAATTAGGTTACAAACCATTTTTAGACCAAGGATGATAAGCTGGGACCATACACGACCATGGTTGACACTCTTAAATAATAGATTATCGATGTAGAAATTGAACATATACTAAGGGCTAGTACTAGAACAATAGATGCCATGGCCACCATTGGATCTTTTATTTTTCATATAGATATGACCAAAGAATACTAGTTCCTTATTGAAAATCTACTAATGTTAGCTCGTGAACCTTCAACTATCATAATAATCTATGATATTATTGGTCCTATCTCTATTTGGTATTTAGACCTTTATACCTATCTTTATGACCAAATAATGCCACCAGACCTATCACATAAACAATCTAAATCCTTTATCCACCATGCCACACATTATGCCTTACTTAGACCAACCCTATACCATCATAGTTTTGATGGAACTCTACTTCATTATTTAACTTTGACAAAATATACACTAGAATTATGGGAATTTCATGAAGGACTATGTGGAACCCACATAAATGGGGTAGTCTTATCCAAAAATCTCTTGTGTACTAGGTATTATTAGATAATTATGGATGTAAATGCAACTACATATATGAAAAAGTGTGATAAATGTCAATAGCATACCAATTTGATTCATGCCTCAACTAAGACTTTGAAATAAATGCTTACACCATGGCCATTTAATACATGGGGCCTCAACCTCATTGGGTAGATAAACCCCACCACATCTTATGGACATCAATATATCCTTACCACCATTGAATATTTCCCTAAGTGGGTTGAAGCTATACCCCTCACTTACATGACTGGAAAGCAAATTTACAAATTCATCTTTAACTATCTCATTTGATGCTATGGTATCCCCTTTGACTTTATATCTAATAATGGTAGATAATTCAAGAACAAAGATGTCAAATTGCTATGTGCTGAGTATAATATTAAACAACATTTTTCCATGGCATATTACCCACAAGGTAATAACCAAGTAGAAGCATGCAATAAAAGCATTATCAAAATCCTCAAAAATATTATCAATGATGATGGTTATGACTAACACCTTAAAATATTCCACACCATCTAGGAATACCACACCAATCACTACAATCCAATAAGAGCCACTCTATATTCACTTTTTTATGGAACTGAGGCCATTCTTCCCATTGAGGTCAAGTTACCCTATTTTTGAATCTCTTTGATGCATGCCCTAGATGATGAAGACTATCAAGTAGCTCCCTCGTAATAACTAGAGTTACTTGATGAGAAATTCCTGTCCATAATTAATAACTTACAAGCATACTAGAATAGAATCTATGGTCATTATAATCAATGCATGAAAAAAAAAAAATTTGAGTTTGGTGATCTCATTCTTAAAGAAAACCAAAAGAATACCATGGCTAAGAAGAAACATAAAGACAAGTTCAAACCCAACTAGGTAGGTCCTTTCAACATTGTTACAAACTATGGCACTAGAGCATACAAGCTCACTACACTAGATGGGGATGAACTTGGTGAGCCAATGAACACTATACACCTCAAGTGTTACTTCACTTGAGAGACCTAGTGTATTTTTTATGAGGATCATTTCAATTATAACATATTATCAACTTTGTTCTTTATACTATAACATTCTATCACTTTACCATTCTACCATTAATCTATTCTACCATACCTTTCACATCAACCAATTTGTTTTCAACCACCCTACCCAACCTGTTTGACCTTGGTTCCATTCCATTGGTTCCATGGCCACATTCAACATGAAGTTTTTGATCAGTTTCTATAATTGTTTCAAGTATTCTAGATAGAGGCCACATTTTGGAGTAGTATGATAGTGGCTTGGTAGTTGCATTCTTTATTTCTTGTTACATTCTATACCAAGTGTGCCTGATTATAACTACCTTTAGGAAAATTAGTGTCCCACCTTCTTGCTACTAATTATAACCACATATGATAAAATTAGTATCATTAATTTATGCCATTATTTCCTATTTATAATTGCCTATGGGAAAACTAGGGGCAACACTTATTTATCTTACCTTGAAGTAACACCTTGCCATGCCTATGTTGTATTGTGCCATTTACCAACTTTTCTTATTTTATTTGAATTAGCTACTACACTAGTTAGATTCATCCATTGTAAGGTGAAACTACATAAACTTGAGGTCTCATCCTGTGACTATGTAGGCAATACTCAATTTATGTTGAGGTCAACTCAGTCACCCCTTAGCCACACTCTTAACATTTTGTGATCAGTTTAAGTTTGAATGTTCTCATCATTTTGTGAGTTTGGACCATTTATTATCACGTCATTCTTGATTCAAGTTAATATGCATATAAAATTCCAAAAACATTTGTAAAACTAATTTAGAAAATCCAAAAACATTAACCACTTTGTTGCCTTAAGGATTCTAGGAGCCCTCATTAAGTCACAATAAACCACTTGTAATTTAGTTTCCCTATCTTTTCTGGCATTTTATCCCATGCTCTTACCATTTTGTGATCTCATGCCTATATTCTTCTATAACATCCATCATATTTTCTCTTCTCATAATTTTATTCTATCCCATGTCCTGGGAGAACTACATTTAGCCTAAAGTTTTTGTTAGATCTTGTGTCCATGTAACTATGTAGGTAATGCCCACTTGCCTAGTGCATCTGGAGATAGCTTGGCCACCCCTTCCTTTTCTTTTATTCCCCCCATTTTTTGTCTCTTCTTATCTATGGGAAATGTTCTTTATCTTGTTTGTGTCATATTATTTTTACTAACATTGTAATTAACCATTATTTATTTGTTATTTCTCTTTGTTTTATTTTTGTTCTTTTCTTTTCTTAGTGTTTTGTTTGTTTCTTTATTTGTTTCCTATTTTTTTGCTTTCTTATTATGCCTTGATTTAGTTTACATGCATTTATTGGGTGATTCCTTACGCATTATTCTTGAATCCATCCATATTATATGTCAACATTGTCATCATGGTCTTTATCATTGGTGCATTGTTTTCAATTATTTATTGGATTGCATGTTAGTCCATATGCATATTTTGGACAAGTTATCATGGTTCTCTATCATGATGCCTACTTTCAAGTGCTACAACAAAAACCAGCTTTGGGAGTCTATATGGTAACACAACAATGATATATCTCCTTAGAACTAGAAACATTCTTGATCTAATCCAATCATATCCTAAATAAAGTAATTAAACAACAATTTTTTTCCCTTGCTAGTTTAGATGTGCATCTCCCTACTCATAGGTTGCCTAAATTCATCTTCCATATTTGTTCTAATTTTCCATCATCTTTTATATCATATTTTCCATAATCAAGGTCTAATGATTATAACTACCTTTGGGAAAATAATTTTATACCATCCCACTTGCATTACCAATGATTCTAACCACCTTTTAGCAAATCATTATGTTTCCATCTATTTGAAGGTGAATGATTATGACTACCTTGGGTACATCATTCTCTTTCTTCCACCTAACTGGGGAATTTTTTTATCTAACCAATGATTAGAACCACCTATGGGTAAATCATTGTTTTCCCTTTTACTAATTATAATAACCTTTGGGAAAATAAGTCTCTTGTTACCCTTAGCCTTTTTTGATGATTATAACCACCTTTAGGTAAATCATCACCTTTTTTTATCCCACCTATGCCAATAATTATAACCACCTATAGGAAAATCATCCTATTTTTCTACCCTAATTGGGGTAACTCAATATGTCATTGATTATAACCACCTATGGGAAAAGTAGTCCCTTTCACCCCATTTAATATTTTTCATCCAATCATTTCGTCCTTTCGAGGGACTAATTACCGACCCCTTTGCCAACCATGCCATCGAGGGGGAACCTACAGTTCATTCATTTTCATTGAAGTCATAAGCATATATGACATTTTCATTCTTTGAGAAGATGTTACTATTATTATAGCTTATAACACCTTCTAAAATAGGGGCAAACTTTAGACACCTAAAATTGGCCACCAATGGCATTCAACCAAACTTCAGATTGATTGTTACCAACCATTACAAATTAAGCCTAAGAATCACTAAAAGTCCCAAATTTCCCTATCCATATTGGTCAAGTCTTAGAATCTTATTAAGACATCCATAATTATGGTATCCTACTGTAAAAAACAAAAACTTGTCATGGATTCATATTTAAGCAACCTGTGACATCATAGCATGCAATTTGGCCTATATACCTATTAAATGGGGTAAGTGCACAAATGAAATTAAATCAAATCTTAGAAATGCTAAAAGCCTAATCAAAATTAGTTAAAATGATAAACTAAATTAAATTCCTAGTTAAATTATACATGAGAAATTAATGAGATTATAAAAAAGGAAATTTAAAAATTAAGAACATCTTAGGTTTTCATGATCACCTTTTGTGAGTTGTCAAGCCTTTATAAATATCTCAAAATATCTCACCCATGCCTATTAATTTCAAATCATGAGGTTTTGACACCTTTTAACTCTAATGGGGTTAATTAACTCACTTAGGTTAGGTTTGAACCCATTCTATGTTTAAACTACACCGTAACTAACCTTGGGTTGGGGTTAGTTCCATTTGATATAAATATAAGCCTAGACCTTTTTATTAGGATAACTTAGATAGATTAAAGTTATAATGCATGTTTTATAGAAAGATTGAAATCAATAGTTTTATAATTCCAAAATATTTATCCAAGCCATCAAACAAGCATAATCCACAAGCCACAATGGTGCCAAGGAGAGAGGGAGATAGCCGAACACCATTACCAAAGACTAGTTGAGCACAAGCCAATCAAGTCATAAACAAATCAGTTAGAGCTCTCAAGGAAGGTAAGGGATTTTTCATTATTTGCATTTTAGTTGTGCTTTCATATGTATTTTATTCACTATGCTCCCCCTAAGATCTAGTCTTAGAGATGTTAGCTTATTAGTGTGTTGATTTCATTTTATTTTTTGAAACTAACACTTGTTCTAACCTCCTCTCTATTGTCGATTTCCTATGATCAAAGTTAAATCTTATGCACATCCCTAACATAGAAAAAATTTAATTCTTTAAAAGGTATTATGTACTAGTGGGTTATCATCTTCAAACACAAGTTTGAGTGAAATCCTATTGAATTTACACCCAATGCTTAGTTTTGATTCTACGTTATTGATGCATATACCAAGCTATTAGAATATGTGCAAAGGTGTGGTTGAATATGTGCACCTAGCACCCTGGTTATAATCCTTGTGTGGTTCATATACCCATGCATTGATAGATGTGTAATTTTAGACATTGACCCTCTTGAAAGAAAGGCCATTCTAATTTAACACTAGCTGGTAGCTGAAACCTTGCTCACAAGATTTCACATACTTACACTATATTTTTTGATTTTCTATGTATGCACCACCATGTCATGGAAGTTAATTTTAGTGCATATTTGAGTATACTGAACACTATTCCACCTTTGGTATATGGTGTTCAAGGTTCAATATGAATGGATTGAGACCATCTATCATAAAGTATTGAGGTATCTAGCATTCTGTAGTGAATACCTTGCATAGAGGTCACAACTCATGATATCAATGAGACCAATTCAAGATGTGTGAATATGAGTCACCACTTATGAATGATGTAAAATATCAAGGTAGAATACACTCTATTATTGGTTCAATAAATCCATCATAGTTTCAATACTATTATATAGAAAGTATGATTCAGATCTTGTCAAAAATGTACTAAAGGAGAAACACAATCTTTGATGTGAACCTGCCTAACCAGAGAATTTATTATAACAAGTTTGAATATCAGTTATTGTTCTTGTTGCGTAGTATCTTCTTTCCACTTTTGAAATTCTATAGACTACACCCCATTTTTCCTTTCATCTATACCCTCTTTAAACCAACTATTATCCCCATAAGAATAAGGAAACTCTAGATCTTTTAGGATTATATATGGATTTTGTTCAAACTTATTTAAGGTTACACTATTTTATCTTTCTAATGCACTTCTAATTAACTATGCATAGTGTTAATAGTCATTTAGCCATCATAGGCCCATTTATTATCAATTAAGGTAATGTAATGAGTGTTATAAATTGTAAAGGAGATATTATTAATTTTAATAAAAAGGAGAAAATAGATATGTGAGGTGTCAAAAAGGAGTCAAAGAGTCATTGGGAGTGAATGTTCATAGAGGAAATTGAAAAGTAATTTAAAAGCATTTATAGGTAATTATATGGGAAAGAATAATTTAAACCATTTGTGTGAAGTAAATATATCATTAGGCTCTCATTTATTTTTATGTTTGTTCTTCTCCATATTTGTATTTATTATTTCCTGTCATTAATGGTTTTGCTTGTAAATCTTTGTTACTTGTTTTAGTCTTAACACTAAACTATCATCAATAATGTTATGGCTACTTTTTTGATTCAAGCCTAGACATTAGTTGGACTTGGAGGTTTTATATTCCATGGTTTAGACCTTGATGATCATTATTTATCATTGGTGTGTGTGCATTTGTGTTGAAACTACCCTTGTGTAGTGCTTCATCAACATAATAATCTGGTTAGACTTATCCTTATGGTTAGTGTAGTTATATCTCTACACCATCATCTATCTTTCTATCCTTAGTCCTTTTATATTTGACCAAAATATTATAGATATTAACCTATATGTAATAGTGTTTCTTAATCAAACCAATCTATTTGTAATGGTGCATATGATAAAATGGATTACTCTCTAGATTATATATTGTAAATGTGAGAAGCCTCTACAATAATATCTTCCCATTTCAAAGGCCATGCTCATGAAAGGAACCAAACTTTTGGATATGTTTAAAGATATATTGTTCATGAATTCAAAATTTTTGATAAATTCCAATTTGACAGAGATGCATCACACAACTGGACAAATTATTAAATGTGTGTTTTACCTTAATAATTCAACTGAACACACATTTAATGGTATTTTAAAGGAATAATAATGATGTAAGGGAATGCAATAAGGTATAAAGGCCTTAGTTATTTGGACATCTTGACATAAAGTTACCTAATGTGCTTCATCAAGGGTCAAGGATCTTCAAGGTGTCTTGAACTTAGAAATAAACATGAAAATGATAGGTTTCCACTATCACCAGAATATTCAAGAATAAGGAGTTAAGAAATTTCTAGGCATATCACCTAGATATTTACTTGTATTTTACATTGAGTAAGTATGGTTTGTAACGACCATGAAGGAACAAAACTTGACTGTAAGAAGATTCAATTTTTTATTTTATTTTTATTTTTGTGCACACTATTTACATTCTAACATGGAATGAATCTAATATAATTTTAATAAGTGTCATAACATGATTTTACACATTTAAATAAAATTATGGATTATGAGCAGTGTTATTCCCAAGACTTGTGAGAAAACATTAAGAGTATGATGTACTGTCAAGGAAGAATGTACCAATTTCATAAAATGAATGGAAGAATGTATTGTTCCTAATTTCATGTATTGGAGTAAAGTGAAAATATTATTCCTCTTAGAACTCAATTAAAAATATTAATTTCATAGTTGAAGAGGTTTATATTAAGGAAATATTTAGAATTTGTAATATTAAAACTATATTTAGGGTTGTTAGAATAGAAGATCAGGGACTCTGGAAAGAGGTTGTGGAAAGTAGGAGTAGGAGTAGTTTAGTTTATAAAATAGATTTCTAAGGAAGTAAAATTGTAATAAATTGTTTTTTTAGGGATTTTCTATGTCTCAGGATGAGACACCTATTTAAGTTGGGGTGAGTGTTAGCAAGGGTAAAGGGGCTATTATTAATTTTAATAAAAAGGAGAAAATAAATATGTGAGGTGTCAAAAAGGAGTCAAAGAGTAATTAAGAGTGAAGAGTCATAGAATAAATTTAAGATTCATTTGAAAGCCTTTATAGGTAATTGTATGGGAAAGAGCAATTTAGACCATTTGTATGAGTATAATATATCATTAGTCTCTCATTGATTTTTATGTTTTTTCTTCTCCATATTTGTATTTATTATTTCATATCATTAATGGTTTTGCTTGTAACTATTTATTACTTATTTTAGTTTTACCACTAAAATATCATAAACAATGGTGTGGCTTCTTCTGTGATTTGAGCCCAAGCATTAGTTGGATTTTAAGGTGTTATGTTCCCTAGTTTGGACCTTTTGATCATTGTTGATCATTGGTGTGTGGGGGGTTGTATTGAAACTACCCTTGTGTAGCACTTCATTAGCTTGGCAATCTGGTTAGAGTGGTCCTTGTGGTTAGTGTAGGTATATCTCTACACCATCATCTATTTTTATATCCTTAGTCCTTCTGTATTTGACCAAAAGACTACATATATTAAACTATACATAAAAATTCTTCTTGATAAAACCAATCCAATTGTAATGGTACATATGATAAGATGTATTACTCTCCATATTAGATCTTGTAAAGGTGAGACATCTCTACAAGAATATCTACCCATTTCAAAGGTAATGTTATATACAATAATATATCCAGATGTATATGAAAATTTTCTCTAATCATAATTAACCATGAAATAAAATAATACAACTATCAAACTATACAACATAAATATCCAAATATATCATCAAATTTAGAAACTACTAATCATTAGATTTACTTCCTTAATACTAATGCAAACTTTAAAGAGTATGCTAATATGTAAAAACAACCTTGTTCTCTTTGCCTTTTATGTAAATCATATCAAAATAATAATTAGATAAAAATATAACCAACATCTTTATTGAGCATTCAAATTTTGTTGTGTGAATATGTAATTGAGTCCAAGATCATCAAATTTTAACTCAAATTAATTTACCAACAAATAATGTCTCCAAAATTGTAAGGCATGCACTATTATAGATAATTCTAAATCAAACAGATAATAAGTAAACTCATAAGGCTTCAATTTTCTAGACTCATATACTACTATTAAACCTTATTTCAACAATACTCCACCTAATCCATCCCAAAAAGTTTCATTTACCATAATAAAATGGACATTAAGATCTAGAACACCTAACACTGGTGCTAAATTAATCTTCTCTTTTAGGATCAAAAGGCTTATTCATATTTATCAATCCACACAAAACACTACTATTTTCATTGTGAAGAGGTGATGGGGTTAGCTATCTTAGAGAAATTAGGTACAAATTTCTTATAATACTCTGCTAAATTGATAAAACTATGTAACTCATGAATTTTTTGGGTGTCTTCCATTCCATGATGGATTCCATCTTTGCATAATCCACATATATTCATTTAACTGAAATGATATGCCCCAAATATTGCACCTTCTTCTAAAATGAAACACTTTTAGACAATTTCATGTATAGCTTATGTTTCCACAAGTATTTCAAAACCAAATATGTGCTCAACATATTCTTCCTTTATCTTGGATTCTATCAAAATATTGTCTAAGAATATGAGTATAAATTGATCTAATTATTATCTTAACACATTATTCATGAGATTCATAAATGTTTCCAATGTATTTTTAACTTGAAGGGTAGGACAATGAATTCATAGTGTCCATATCTCATGCTAAAAGTAGTTTTAGGAATATTTCCTCCGTAATCCAAAAGTGATGGTACCTTACTCTAAGGTTGATCTTAGAAAATACCATTACATCTCATATTTGATAGAAAATATCATCAATAAATGGTAAGTAATACTTGTTCTTGATGTTTTCCTTGTTCAACATTTTGTATTCTATGCATAGATGAAGAGTCCCATCCTTATTTTTCACAAACATCACTATTTCTCCCCATGGTGAAACACTAGGTCATATTCACCCTTTTGATAACATTTCATGAAGTTGTGATTTTAATTTGACTAAATTTGTATTATTCATTCTTTAGGGTGAATAAATTTGAGACTCAAATCCTAAAATGATATCAACTATGAATTCAAATTATTTTTTGGGCGGTAATACAAGTAGATCTTCTAGAAATACACCCTAAAATTCCTTCAAAAAGGGATCATATTCTACGGTAGGATTTTTGGGTTCTTCAAACTCATATATCTTAACCATGAACACTAGACATCATTTAATTTGATCCTTATTTAATTAAATGGTTGAGTTATGCATTAACTTTAACTCCTTTTCACCTTGGATTTGGGTTAGATTCCCAAAATCATCCAACCATTCAACCTTCTTTATGATGTAATCAACCTTTACATTACACTTCCAAATCCAATTAACTCTTATGATCACATCATATGACCCTAATAGAGCCATAAAAAAATACAATGGTTGTGAAATTATGTAATTTTACCTCGGATTCCATTAAGAATTTATATACTTTGACCTTAGATTGATTCCCATACTACATAGTCCATGTATTTTCCATATGCCTAGCTTTATTAGGTAGTTTATTAAGCAAACTAGGAGAAACAAAACACTCACTAGCTCTGATATATATAAATATAGTAATATGAGTCCTAAACAAAGTACCTAATACTTCTATTGGAGAGATTTGAAACTCAACTTGAAGATTATCATCAATTACATGAATCTACTAATGGAAAGTTCCCTACTAAGTGAATGATGATGAATGATTCCTGAATTTATTCCTTATTTTCCATTGAGGATATTATTTTTCATAGTTATATACCCCAAAAGTGAAACATCTACATGGTGGTCCTTATATCGGTAGTCCTTATATCTTAGAGGAGTTATCTCCTCTTTTCAATTCCTTGAAACCATTGCCTAGTTTATTTGCCCATGAAGAATTTTTAAACCTAGAATTTTTATTATTATTGAATTTATTTTGAGAATTACCATTATGATTCCAATTATTATTTTTTAAATACGGTTTTAGGCCATGAAATTCTTCTGATACTTGTCTCTAGTAAAAGAGATTTGAGCTTCCACTCTTGTTTTACAACTTTCTCAAAGATCTGATCTAGGGAGATATATCTATAGACATCCACTTCAAATTTTATTTGTGGCCTCAAACCTATGACAAACTTTGTAATTCAAAAAAATTCATCCTTTTGGTACTGGGGAACATATTTTAGAAGTTTGGTAAAATGTCTCCTATACTCTATCACTAATAGTTCTCCTTGTTTCATATTTTGTTAATCTATTAGTTTTTGATTGAAGTACAACTTTGGTAGCCACCAAGCTCTGAACAAATTTAAAAATCAATCCTAGGTTGTGGTAGTGGATTCAAGCCACATTTTAATCTTATTATTAGCCCGCCAAGTTTTTATTTCACTAGTTAGTTCGTATCCTCCCCATATGCTTTGGTCACCTAAGAGTAATTTTGAATTTCAAAATACTTTTCCATTTCCATGAGCTAACCTTATGCTCCATCTCCCAACACCATTCCATCAAATTTATGTAATTCACCTTTTTCATATCTCATGCAAGTTCAATAACTACTTTCACTCTTGCAACCTATTGGTCTTACACATGCTCTTATTTCAAATTTTCTTCCCAATCCTTCTATTGTTCCTCAAGATCTTCATTCTCTTATTCCTTGTTAGGCATATGTACATCCTATTCTAGGGTTTTGATTATATTTCATGTATAGTTTGGGACAATGAATATTTAATCAATATTATTAACTTACTCCACTGTTAACATATTGGGACCAAGTTGTTGATATTAGGTTGAATTTCCTTCAAAATTAGCCTGTGCATGTATAATTTCCTCAGAATGTTAAATGAGGAGAGATAGTTCAACACACACCATTTACTCCTTTTTTTGAATTTGAAGAGATAGGTCAATGTTAGTTTAATTATAAGGCATGATTATATAAACCTATGCTCTAATACCACATGTTATAACCCTTCTAGGCTCAACTAATAGAAAAGTACACAATTTTTTTAATATGATTAGTTATCCACATTAACTAATGAGTAAATAACCACATAAATTATATTTTATGTACCATTAAAATATACCATAATAAATGAAATTAAGATAAATAAATAATTTCTAATAAAATTATTTAATCCACTAATTCAATCATGTTATCAACTTCCATTATCCCCAAATGGGTATAAAATGGTGTATAAATAGTAAAAGTATGCAATATATTAGAAAAAAAATTCGAGGAACTTTTCATCAAATATAATGATTTTCAATATAATAAAATCTAGCTATACATCTAATATACAACCATTTCTATAGTATAATATACTAAATAATGTTTATCCATGGTTGCCAACAACCACTTTTGTAGAGGCCAAATAAATATAATAATGTTAAAGATATGATAGTACAATATATCTTTAATAAAATAACTCATACAATTTATACAGTAGCCATGAGTAGATGTTATGAATGATTTGGATTCAACTCTATGGAGGTAGAGCATCATTTGAGCACTTTACCTCTAACCACATACCATCAATATCCCACACACTTTCCGACTTGAATTGTCCATTCATGAAGGGTATAAGATGGTGATGTGAACATCAAGAACTCAGCTAGAATATTGTGTAATACAATCACTAATACATTCAAGGTCATAAATAACAAGAAATACATCCTCTATCTAGTATGACATCATGTATGCATGTAAACTAGAAAGTAAAATGAATAGAAAAGTATACATCTATAACATTAATTTGGACCAATATTTTCATTATAATTTTTAGACTTCAAATAAAATTGGGTCATAGTCCACAATCATAATAATACTCTCTACTAGAATACATTGCATCACTACCTTTCATGTTAACTAGTGATGAGTGATTTATGTGAAGGCTTCCTACCTATCATCGCTTAAAAATAAGGATGAATTTGTGCATGACCCATAAACAAAATCCATTATAATAATTTCATTCCAAATAGTCTAAATAACAATACTTTATAGAATAATTTTAAGGTCATTTAAACAAAGTTTCAAGTAGTATTAAACTAGTTTTTAAATTAAAACAACTTCTCTAGAATTTCTTTAATATTTTCTATATAAAAAATTCACACATTATTATAACAAAACCTTTAATGAATGAATACTGAAATAAACTATGTTTCCCACTTTCATCAATTATAACCTATTCCATCTGAATAAGTACTTGTGTATAATAATAAATGATTCATAACAAGTACTAAAATACAAAATACATTATGTCTATATAATTTCATAATCTATATGTTTATAAAAATATATGATATAACACCTCATACCTAACTTAATATTTTTTATTTTAATTCCATATTAAACAATATAATTATTGTAATTAGTATATTTTAAGTCTAAATAACCCATAACGAAATTTTCAGAGTCACTACTACTACCCTCAACCCTACAATTATTGGTTTTCAAGACCATAATATTAATATCATTATTCATCACTAAGATTCATACAATAGACTCAAACCATAACATATTAATCATCCTATTTGAATTTTAAACCTTAATACCAAACACAGTTACCAAGGTCCAGACATATACACAACTATATGTTTCTTAAAATCTCTATCTAACTACAATTACTAGTAATTTAAACAGTCCAATCACATAATTTTAAAAAAGTATACAACTCATAATATCCTTGTTAAGTACACAAGGATTTTTCATCCTATTAATTTATAACTTGTCTGAATTTTTTTTGTGCAGCTAGTAAATCCTCATAACTGAGTTCATTTAATTGATGTATCTAAATCTCAACACAACTAATTTCCTTAAGTTCTAATTGGTAAAAGAAACTCTCAATTAATAAATCCCTCTGCCCAATAAATTTTCTATAATATTTTTCATATATCTCATTTTACCAAACACTCAATGAAATTCATTAACCTATAGGTTTGTAGTGAGACAACATGCTACAACTATTATAAAAATAATGAACCAAAAATTAAAAAAACCAAACATTACTATTAAAATTGCCATATAACCACCTATAAGTTATATAAAAATAAAAAGTTTCATATAATACACCAATAGACCAAAACTCCCAAAAAATATAAAAAAAACTCAAATAATAGTTTGAAGGTTTCTAAATTTATATGAGATGAACCCATAAGTCACATTGTTTACTTATAAAACCATCTACAACCATAATAGGACGGTTTATGTGTGATACCACCCATATGAACCTGTGGGTGAGAGAAAATATCATCCCCTTCACATGGGTGACATTCTTTGAAAAGAAGTAGATATAAAAATTAAAACTAGGGTCGAGCTCCATATAAAAATTTTCAACAATTTTCATAGAGATAGGTTTTGCTAAGAAAATGTTGTTACTTATACAACATGCCCTAATTCCTCAAGATTCATAGAAATCAATTTTTTTCCTCTCAATACACTCTTGATTACACTTGTATCTATTTGTTCTCAACACTCTTTAGTTGCCTTAGTGGTATACATTAATTTTCATGTCAAACCAAGCCCTATAATCACCTTCTTTGGCTCAACCAAGCTCATGCAAGAAACTTCATATAAATCACTTAATGTGAAAGTGAAATTTTTATCTCCTAGTTTTCATTTGAAACTATGGATTACTTAGCACTCTAGAGACACTCTATGATGTATTTTTTGTTTACGTGTTGATTCAGCCTCCAAAACCCATCCTGTTATGATGACCAAGTTCGTGTGAAAAGATTTAATGTTTTACACTTGGTCAAAAAATGAATTATTGATGCCCTTTCAAAAAGTGAATGTATAAAAATTATGTGCACCTCCCAAAATATTTATTAGGTATGGGAGGAATTTTTTGGATCCTAAGTTGGTTTTTACCCATAATTTTCACCTTAGGTGTCCATTTTTTGAACTATTCACATTGCTAAAAAGCTCATTTTGTCCCAATCATTTTGGTGTATTCAATTTTGTGAATTTTTTCCTGTGCTAAAAGTTATTCATTTTCATCTCTTGCTTGATGTAAAGTAATTTTAATTACAATATTTGACTTTTTATTTTTGTCTTTTTGTAGAAAAAGGTGGAAAATGGTAGGAAAGATGATTGGTGGCTACATTTAATGAAGGTAGCTAAATTTTAAATGGAAACTCATTTTCCTTTGGAGATGTAATCACTATTTTTTAAATGAGAGCCATTCCAAGGGCTAGCACATTTTTAATCTAATAAGACATTATGGATGATTCATTTTATTTTATTTATTAATCTCTCTCACCCTTGGTCCCTAGTATTATGATACCTAAATAGTATTTGATTGGTGGATATGTAAACTTAGACTTGTGCTATTTAAGCAAACATTCTTATTGATTAAATTTGTGAAAGTTTTTAAATTTTCTTATGTGTTAAACACAAAGGATGTGTTTCCTTATTTATATCTTTGCCTTCCTTAGACATGTTTGCGTTTACGCTTATGGCACATGTTGGGTAGGTGGGATAATGATTTATGGGTTCATTTCATTAAGAGACTACAAATTTGGCTGTATTACAACAAGATTTTTCTTCTCTTTTCTCCTTATTTTTAATTCTCTTGTTAGTTAGGGTTAGTGTAGGTGAATACAATTGGTTGTTATTGTTTTATCTTGATTTTAAGATATTTTACATTATCTTAAACACATTATTGAATACATAAATAATGGAATTTTTAGATAATTAAATCAACCATACTCTCATTTAATTAAAACTTGTAAATGCCAATTTTGTCACATAGGAAAATATAAAAATAAAAATTTATAATTATTTATTGAAACACATTGAAGACCCACTTGACAAAAACAACTAAAATCACATTCCATCTAAACCCACCAAAAGATTAGAACAATGATAAACTAAGTTTCAATATTCTAAGCCAAAAGGCCCCTTGAATTGGAATGATTATGCATAAACCAATTGGTTCACTTAGTACACAATGAACCCATAATAAAATACATTTGGGGAGACCCTACAATCCTCCTTTCAGAAGAGGCTAGATGGGTGATTGTCTATGCCAAAATTTGGTGTGACAAATAACCCATCAATATATTAGTGCTAAAATCAGGGTGGAATTGGAATATTTTGATCTCATTTGTTGATCATTTGTTTATGGTCTTTTATCCCATCTTTTACACTTTCCCCACCCTATTTCATGATTAAAACACACATCAAAAGAAAGGATCAACCCATTAATTATTTTGGGCACTAAAAATCAACAAGGTTTCCATAAAAAATACAAGATACATGCATAAAATATAGATACAAGTTATGGCTTGAGTTTTTAACCTAGTTTAACAAATAAAACATGAAAACCTTTTTGAAAAAAATTGGTGTATTCATTACTTTCCTAGAGATATTTTTTTTCAATTGGTATTTTCTTGCAAAACATCAACTCTAGTTAAATACCTTCTCTTATTTTTCATAATCACCACCTTCGTATATGTATCCCCATTTTTATTTATTAAATTTTATATTATCATTATCCCTTTTAATGGACACATTGTTATATGTTGACCTTTATATAATATCTCACATGTCATGCATTCACCATCTTGAATTAATAAATGCATGCCCCAATTTGTAGGCAAATAACCATAAATTCTTAACTAAACTCCTTCCAAAATCAAGTTGAATCCTTTATTCAAAATACATGAAAAACTATAAACCCTACTAACATGAGTAAACTCATCAAATTTTTTGAATATTTGCATTTTTTCCTCCATGAAAAATTAATCATGTTTTACACAAAAATGCATCCTTTTTGCTTCTTTCTTGGTGGTATAACAATTACCACTAAAATAACCTTAACAAAACATTAAATTAACATAAAGTTTAATTAAATCAAGTTTTATAATCTTTTCTAGATGTTGAGGTTTGTAATTCAATTAAAAGCCACTAAAAGGTGGTTTAAATGTTTCTAAAGGTTTTGATGGATCATAAAAGTTAAAATAATTTCTTTTTAATTTAACTTCACCTAATGTAAGTAAAACTTAATATAAATACAATGAGGAACCAAAAATACACCTAAATTGAATATAAACTCAACAATCAAGAAACATGAGATCATCTATGTAACTCAAGAATATTAATCTAGAACCAATAATAGTCTACAAGTGATTTGAGATATGACATATACATGCTTATGAGAATAATAATATAAAATTAAAACTAAATTCTCTCTTGTAAGTGGTACCAAAATTCATAGTCTAACAAGAGTAGAATTATACATCATAATTTTTTATAACCAAGACAAATAACACACATTAAATTAAAAAAACATATGACCAAACACTACTCAAGCAACTTTGTGGGTGTGTGTATATGTTTTGGTTTGATTTCTCAACCCTCAACTATAACTATCTTCCACCCTTGCACCTATGATGATCTCCATATAATTTTTTGTTGTGAGCTGTACACTATCATACATCCACCTCATATAGAAAAGGGGTATTTAGTTTGAGACATACATTAACAATTAAAATACTAATAATGTAAATAAATTATTGAACTATTTCATATTCAACACTACTACATATAAAAATCATTTTAGTATTTAATTTACAAAATCATGGTAATGCTACATATTCAGATATATATAATACCAATATTATCATAATAAATCATAATATTAACAAAATACATCCTAAGTAATCCATCTCAAAAGCATAAATATGATTATATCATGCAAATCAAAATTCCAACACATCAAAAATTCAACCATAAGTTAAAAAAATGATATTTTAAAGGAATATGACATGATGTAACATCCCCCCCTCCCCCCCCCCCCCCCCCCCCCCCGTTAAAATAGGCTTCGTTATGATGTTATTAAAAATAAAACATGTATGAAAAAATAAATAGTTGTTGAAAAAACATGTCAAGTAAATAAATGAGGAAACAACCTATGAAACTACTCATAATCCTCCCAAGTGGCACTATCTTCATAATATTCATCCTAATGGACCTTGTATTGAAACAATTATCTATTACACAAGATATGCTTTCATGTTTAAAGTATTATAATTGGTTGTATTTTTACCACTCCTTGAACTAGAACCTATAATAAATTCTAATCAAGTACATGCAAATGATTAGCCACATATTTATAAATAAGATACATGAAAAACATTAATAATATAAGCTAATGTTTATGAAAAGTAAGTTTGTAATCAACATTGTTAATAATTTCCATAAAATTAAAAGGTCATACATATCTAGGTGCTAATTTGGTTGATTTTCCAAATCTGATAGAGCTCTTTTGTGGTTTATTTTGTAAAAAAATGTTGTCTACAATGGAGAATTATCTCATCTTTATTTTCATATTAGTGTGGCTTTTTTGCCAATCATTGGCTTTAGCCAACCTTTATCAATTATTTTTGACCTATTATTCTATTTCAATAATACTTTTAGGTCTAAAAACCACTCTACATTCTAATCGATCCTATCTCATAGGTGTTCTACATTTTATAAAATACAAGGATTAAAAGGTGTTATTTTTTAATCTAAATAAAATAAGTTATTGTATGAAAAAACCAATGAAAGATATTCTTCCTAGTTACATTGATAGTCCATGAAATACATTCTCTATAAGTACTCTAAAACCTAATTTACCATTTATTTTACCCATTTGTTTTATGATGATAGGTTCTATTGAAATTTAATTAAATTCCCAAGGCCGATGTAAGGGTTTTAAAATCCCTCTAATGACAGGCCAAAAATAACATTTACAGAATGATAATAAAATGTTGATTTCATGATTAAATTTGGAAATGAGAAAACATTAAAATAAATAAGCCAAATAATTAATTATCACTTCATCCACGAAGGATTCCTTTCAACTACCTATGAGACTCTTGAGCTACACACTACAAGATGAAAGCAAATGTGCAACTACACACTACAAGACAAAAGCTAGATACCTAAAATTAATAACAATTATATAAAATATTGTTACATCCACCCTTAATATTTAGGGGTATTTTTTAGGATGTTTATTGGTTGCTCTATTGTTAGGCAATGTTTAGTGAAAAATTAGATGAAATTTGGTATTTGTTGTACCCAACATCCCTTATTTATTTAAAAAAAATAGGGATATTTTTTTTTAGAATATGGTCTTGAACTAGAGCCCCTCTTATATATGCTTATGTTGAATCTGGGAGAGGATTTGATTATTGGCTTTTTCATACTTTAGAAAAATGGCATTGGTATTATGTTCATAGACTAATTATTTCTATCAGGCTTATTCTATTGGGATTATGTTTTTGGGATTATCTTTATCAGACTTATGTAATTTATCTTTATTTAGTATTTTTTCCATTATCTAAATTCCTTCAGACTTTGTGTTTCAGATTTATTATTGTCAGCTTTTTTGATGTAGACTTACCTTTGTCAGGGATATTATTGCAGACATTTTATACAAAGGAATTCACCCAATGGAATTGGGTCTATAGGAATTTTTTCATGGCTATTTTTTTTGAGATATCTACCTTTTTCCCTTTGGCCCAACCCTTTGAACTTTCCTTTTGCCTTTGTGTTTTAGACTTATTCTATTGGGGAAATTATTGTAGACATTTTATCTAGAATAATTCCCTTGAATGAATTCTATCCCAGACATTTTGTCTGTAACAAATCCTCCAAAATATTTCCTTTATCCCTGTAGACTTACCCTTTAGCATTTATGAAGTAGATCCTTTGGGACTTTTTAATGGACAAAATGCCCTATGAATTAGAACCTTCAAATTTTTTCTCAATCAAAATGACCCTTTAACCTTTTTGAAAGCACCCTTCAACCTTTTCAAAGTATCCTTCAGGACTTTTGTCCTAGGCCTTTTTCCCTTTGACCATTCCTTCAGACATTTTATTTGAAACATCATTCATTTAGCCTTTTTTGAGACCATCCCTTCAACCAATTCCTTCAGACATTTTGTCTAAGACATCATGACATTCAACCCTTTTGAACTTATCCTTCAAGACTTTTATCCTAATATTTTTTCCTTTAGACTTTGCCCTCTGACCCTTACCCTTTGGTACTTTTATCTCAAGAATATTTCCCTATGATCTAATTCATTTAGGACTTTGTCTTGGCCCCTTTACTATATTGCACTTACCCTTTGAGACTTTTATTTTGAGATTTTTTCCCTTCGACCATTCCTTTAGACATTTTATTTGAGACATCATTCCTTTAACATTTTTTGAGACCATCCCTTTGAAACATCCCTTCAAAACATTCATTCAAACATTTTTTTCAAGACATCCTACCCTTTGGGATTTTTCTCCTAGGCCTTTGCCTTTTGAGCTAATTCCTTCAAATTTTTTATCTCATACATTTTATCTGACAAAAAATACCTTTTGAAATTTGTGTCTCAGACATTTTAATTGATGAAAAAGACCTTTTGGAATTTATATGCCAGGCATTTTATCTAATGAAAATGACCCTTCAAGATAATTCCTTCAGAACATTTTGTCTGAGAGAATTGGTTCTTTTAGATAATTATTAAAAAAAAATTATCCAAAACAATTCCTTTCACACATAAATCTTACAACATTTCCCCCACAACAATTACCTCAAAAAAAATCACCAAAACAATAGACCACAATCCCCATAGAATTTCCAAGTGACACCCTTATAGTCAAGAACTTTATTATATATATGCTAAGTCACTTTTGTGTTTATGTCTTACAAGAGTGAATCTATAAATGACAAGTGTCAGCCTCACATGGAGTCAAAAGGTCAAGCTCAAAAATCTACATGTTAAATCATGTACTAAAGAACTAATGGTGTGGAATCAATAATGGTAATAAAGATCTATCCAGAGTGAGTGTGGTGGTGATAAGTGTCACCCCCATGGGAATATTTAAAAAAAGGAATTTTTTCAAAAGTTCCATGAGAGTGCTAAGTGGAAGAATTTTGGGGGCCTGGTACATAGAGATATAATAGTTCATGAGAGCCTAATACATTTAATATTCAATAGTGTGGGATCAATGGAGACTTTTCAAATAGGCCCAGATCTAGAAAGAGACTACCACATGGTGAAAAGGTGATAAGTGATGGAATTTGTTTTACAAAAGATCCCATGAAGCCTAAAATCTACCAAATGGCATGCTCGCATTCCATCA
Source organism: Torreya grandis (assembly GCA_037957365.1). Lineage (NCBI taxonomy): Eukaryota > Viridiplantae > Streptophyta > Pinopsida > Cupressales > Taxaceae > Torreya > Torreya grandis. The sequence continues at coordinate 4,227,830 of JARHVA010000289.1, forward strand.
TGCATAGAAATTTGATTGTTTGTCTAAAATGGAATTTTCAAAGATCTAAACTCACTGAGAAACATGAGCAATGTGCAATGCATGGTTATTTTTGGTTAGTCATTAGTTCTAAGGGAATTATATGATGATACTTGTCTTTGATGGATCTCTAAGTTCCATTTGAAGGGGACTAATTTGAAAGATCAATAGGTTATTCTCACAACCTATGAAAAAAGGCATGTATAATTTTAGTAAATGACACATATTTTGAATTTTTACATGTAGTTCAAGCTATAATTATAAAAAAATATCCTTCATATTTATACACATGTACATGTTTCATAGCTTTTAGAAAGGCTATTTTAAACTGATAACTACAAATAGATTCTTATATGGTTTTGAAACATAATTACAACTCATGTTTTGAATACCTCATGTAATTACCTTGAATTAACTTGGAGGATGAGGTGACCCCTTCCACAAGTATATAAAAATAATTAGAATCCAACTTGGATTTTTGTTAGAGCATTTTTGAATGTACGAACAACATCAATTTTGATCATCAACAAATGTGTTTGTGTATTTTATTTCCAATTTATATGTAATTATTTGTCACTTTATCTAGTTGTATGTTTCAATAATCTTTAGTGTGTAATAGTTGTGAATAGATTCTTGATTATTTTGATTGATGTATTGATCTATATATGTGCAATATTTGTTGAAAAATTGGTAAAATATATTAGTTAAAATAGTTAAGTTGATTGATTCATAATTTTTATTATGCATGAGTAATTTTTTGGATGTAGTTTTTTATGTGTGTACAATAACTACCTCGGATAATTCACTATCTTAAGCCATAATATCTTGATTAAGGGTGTGTAACAACTTATCTAAAATAATCAACCTTTGTCTAAGGCCTATGAATTTTTTGCATCTTTATCTCCTTAGACTTCTTAGCCATGTCTGACTATGTGTGTGCAATTATTGCTAGCAATAGGTATAGGTTCTAAGAGCACTTGTCCTTTTAAAAACTATATAGGGAAGTGATTATTGAAAACCATAGAAGATTTCTTTTATACCTTACCATTCCGTCCATTTTTTGAGTTTGTTTTTTGAGACCTACCCACTCTAGGTTAGTAACCATCCACCCATCCAAATCACATAGAGATTCACTACTTCTATTAGGAACCACACCTCCATCCAAGAAACCTTGTCAACAAACTGCATGCCCTACCAAATATTCCATCAATAAGTTGTACTATACCACATAAATAAAACTCATTCCATGGATTAGAGTTTACCTCTATTGTGATCCTAAAATGTTAGAGGCTGCCTCATTATGTTGTGATGTGCATAAAACCCACATCAACAGTTCCACTAGCACTAGAAAGAGGGTAGAACTCTTGATAGTAGTAGTTATCCTTTGTATAGATTTGTATTGGAGTAACCCAAGAGAGTGACCAAATCTAATTCCCAAGCTAGTTTTCTAGTTTCACCCTTGACAAATTATAGGAGATCTAGAAATGTGCCAATAGTCCCAATTTAGAACAATCCACATCCTCTAAAAAAGAGTCCTTTACTCATAGGGAACCCTTTGCTTGTTAATTATCTAATGGCTCAACAACAACCTTGGTTAAATGGATATGTTATTTCCATCCTAGGAGATGTTCATGATTTACCTTGAAGTCTTGAGAAGTATCTACCATCATTTTCTCCCTTAAGAGAAAAGATAGTGGAAAAACATATCAAATCAGTTAAAGCTTCTTTAAGACTAATGAATGTTGTAGATGAGGATGTTGTATTTAGATTATTCCCTTTTAATTTAATGCATGTTTCTTATGATTGGTATTTAAATCTAACCAAAAATTATATCACTTCTTAGGATGAATGTCAAGCAACTTTTTTTGAGCAGTTTGGATGGGTCAACAATCCTAGTTTGGTATACCAACACTTAAAAAACATGAAGAGGGAGCCTAACAAGCCCATCCATGGTTTCAATATAAGATGTAAAAATATGTACAACTATTTGACCCCAAGATATAAACCATAGGTGGCATTAACATTAAAAATGTACAAGAATGTTGTGGACCCTATCACTGTCATGTTCTTGAGAAGAGTAATTAAAACCAACACTTTAGAATTAGTATTTGAAGACGCTATCAACATATATAGGTAGCTAAATCCTCAAATGCCTAGAGTGCCTAATGTTAAAAATAATATTACATCACTAAATTTGGTACCACACATGAAGTAAAATGTTCCCATATTTAATCAGGACTAATTATATGCACTACCTCCACTAATACAAACAACATAGATAACATTTAACTAATTAAACAATCATGTGATGGGTAATGTTTATTAATAGAACCAATAAGTGGCTACACTTCCCAATGCCATTTTATAAGTTACAAATTTTATAAAATCAGAACTAGATTCTATTCAAAAGATGGTTCAAAAGTTGAGTAATGATTTCTTAATATGCAAAGGAGGATGGGAAACACTAATGAACCAATTAGTAATCAAAACTCTAGATTTTATAGATATAAATAACCATTTAATAGGCCTATAAAAATGATGGAACATATTAATAATCTCTTAGATATTAACATAACACAGACAACTCTTCCCAGTTGGTGAAAAATTCACAATACTTTTGAGTATGGTGAGCTCAACTACATTAAATTTTTCACAACATTTAAAATCTTTTAAAGAGAGATGGTTATACAAGATTAGATGCATAATCTACTTGAGCATCATCTGGATCCTAATTCTTCTAGCAGTGCCATGTTCTTTGAAACTCATAAATTTCCCTTGACAAGTGAATATGACAATGAGCCAAAGGATAACATGGACAAAGTTCATGCTTTCTAGCATTTTTAAAGAGGTGAATACAATATAAGGAATAAGGATCCACTTACAACATTGAATCCTCAAAATACAATGATGATTCCTTCTAATACTAAAGTATATAATAATACACCCCCTCCAAAGGGGAATGATTAGTAGTAGAGTAAGGAAGAACCAAGTAAAGAAGGATACAACATTGTTGAGGATATGAAGAAGATTAAGGTGAATATAACTCTTCATGAGTTAACTCAGATTATTGAATAAAAAGAGTTTCTATATAAGTCTATTACTAGGAACATGCCTATAGATAAAGCAATATCATCTACAGACAAATCAAAAGCATCTAACACAAACATCATCTATAAGGGCAAGCCATAAGTTCTACCCTTCCTAATGATTATCTAGGATTTTGATAAGAACATTCATAATTATTTAGCTGATTTTGGAGATTCTATAACTATCATGCCTACTTTTATATGTCAAAAACTTGGTTTGATGCCAATCCCTTCAAAGAGGATAGTTTACAAATTAGACAAGACAATGGTTCTCATAATTGGTGAACTGAAGGATGTGCATATCTAAGTAGCCTTTAAATTGCATGTTCAGATGACCATTGATATTTTAGTGGTGGAAATACACAAAGGCTATAGTCTACTTCTAAGTAGAGATTAATCCAAACCACTCAATGGATATCTCTTTATAGAATTCTGTCATATTTAGCTACCATGGAGAATGATTTCAAATCAAATTAAAATTGATAGAGAGCCAAGGATGAAGTATCCCATTATAGAATATATCATCAATAATGAAGAGATAAAGTATGAGTCACTAAACCTTGGTATTTATACTTTTACTACTTAGAATCATGTATAGAAGCTAGAATCTAAAATTTCTAATTAGCTATGGACTCTACACTTTGATGGTTCTCAATTGAAGCAAGGATTAGGCATGGGAATCAAGATGATTTATCCACAAGGTAAAACATTTTTGAAAGCAAATAGGTTTCTATTTTCATGCACTAACAATAAAACTAAGTATAAGGCCTTAGTTATAGGACTACAATTTTCACTCAAGAATAATGTGAAGTAGATATTAGTATTTGGAAACTTAGAGTTGGTGGTCAATCAAGTTAGAAACAAATGCCAATGCAAGCTATCTTATTTAAGAAGATATAGGCATAGATCACGGAACTTGATTGAAAGATTTAAAGCTTTTAACAAGTAGCACTTCCTAGAGAGAAAAATTAGAACATCGATTCATTAGTTTTTTCTTCTACTAATCTAGAGATACTAAAAAAATCTAAGGTAAAAAATTTCTTAATTGAATTGGTACCTTGCCCCTTTGTTTAAGATAATGTAGAAAATTTCCAGGTCTTTGATGATGACTAATAGATTATTTAATTTCTAACTAAATTAAAGGAATTTGAATCCCAAATCATCAATGATAAGGACATTAATCACCTCTATCAAGAGGATTCAAACAAAGAGGGCATTCTTTAGCTCAAGAAGAATCAAATTCTAGTTGATTTGGTCTCTTTGCAAAGACCATTCAACATAGACCCTCAAGCTCAACAACTTAGGAAACCAAAGGTCAATGAATATAAATTTGAAATATAAAATATAAGAGATAAGCATAATCCATGTTATATTAATATCAACCTCATCTTTACCCTAGAAGAAAGATAATGAGTAAAATATTTAATTGCTTGATATAGGGATGTCATTTCCTAGACATATGAAGATTTGAAAGTATATGACCCACATGTCATTATTCATATGATTCCTTTGAATCTAGATCACAAAACCATTTAGATAGAGGCAAATACCAATCAATCCTATTTTTTAGCCTCTCATTTAGATAGAAGTGGAGAATCTTTTAAGTGCAAAAATCATCTTCCTAGTCTGACATTCTACTTGGGTGTTTAATTTGGTCCTAGTAAGAAAGAAGAACAATGAGATCAAATTATGTGTGGAATTTAGAAATTTAAATAAGGCTTCTAAAAAATACAATTATCCTTTGCCTTTTATAGATGAGGTGATACAAATAGTAAGTGGTTCTAAAATGATGTCCTTCCTAGATGGTTTTTTAGGCTACAATTAGGTACTAGTACAATCTAAGGATAGAATAAAGATGACATTTACCATGAAGTGGGAAACATATGCATATAAAAGTATTCCATTTAGCTTAATAAATGTATACATGACATTTAAATTCACCATGGATCATGCATTCAAAGGATTAATAGGAAAATGCATAATCATCTACATAAATGATCTTACAATATTTTCAAAGAATAGGAAAGACCACATAAGTCACTTAAAATCCATATTCAATAGATGAAAAAGGTTTAGTGTTTCATTAAAACCAAATAAGACTATATTTAGAGTGATTGAAGGTAAGATTTTGGGGTACATTTTCACCAAGGATGGGATCACCATTGATCTAGATATAATTCAATGAATTTTATAAATTTAGCCACCAAATAACAAGAAGGAGCTTAAATCATTCTTTGGAAAGAATAAATTAATAAAGAAGTTCATATTAGGATTTGAAAATATCATTAAACCTTTTAAATCCTTGCTCAAGTAAGATTACAAAATATAATGTATAGCTTAATCCCAAAATTCCTTCTAGGACATTAAAGATGTAATATCATAGGCTCTAGTGCTAATCAATCTAAATTTTAATAAAGATTTATACATGTACTCATTTTATTTAGATAATATTATTGATAATATCATCATGCAAAATAATATGAGACCAAGAATCCAATCATGTTTATGATCATGAATCTAAAGGATGTAGAGCTCATGTATTCCATCACCAACAAACAAATTTTTACCCTTGTCAAAGTAGTGAAGAAGTTTAGCATTACATTTTGAGGAATAAAACCATTGCCATTATACTTGATCCTATGGTCAAGATCACCCTATCATAGAATGAGATAGGAGAATGATGAGGTAAATAGATGGCCAAGCAACAAGAATTTGACATAGAGATCAAGCCTACAAAGATCATTTGGGGCTAAGGCATTATGTAGTGTATGACTGAACTAGATCCATGCATCATAGTTGAAGAGGTATGTGAAGCTCAAGTATCTAAAGGATAATGGTATACTAATATAATACAATATTTACTATAGGAACTTGTTCTTCAGATCTCAATAGAGAAATAAGGAGACATTTAAGGCTCAAAGCTGCTCATTAAATGATCAAGAAAGGAGTCCTCTATATAATAAATTATGAAGGTATTTATCTTAGGTGTGTATCTACAAAAGAAGCTAAAGAAATCTTAAATAACTTGCATAAAAATATAGGTAATGGTCACCCATCTAAAAATAACACAACCCATAAGATCTTAAAAATGGTTTACTATTGGCCAATGGTTTTCAAGGATGCTCATACTCATGTCAGAACATGTTATGAATGCCAAACTCTAGCCAAGAGAGAAGTACACACAACAATGTCTTTTACAACTAGTTATTGAAGGAAGGCCTTTTCCCAATGGGGTTTAGACTAAATTGGTGTCATCAATACAAATTACTCATCAGGCCATAAATTTTTACTTACTACTACAGACTAATAGACCATATGGACTGAAACCATAGCCACAAATAATTGCAGAGCACAAGATGTGATTTTCTTTTTGGAGGAACACATAACAACTAAATTTAGAATACCTATTTTTATGGTTTGTGATAATGGAATAAATTTCATATTGGCATAATTTATTGAGTGGTCACATGATAACCATATTATTATTAGGTCAACTTCTAACCCTTGCCCTTGGGGAAACAGACTGAAAATATCAACAAACAAAAATCTGATCGATGCAATTAAGAAATCAATTAGAGACAAGCTTAGGGTTTGGAATAATTTATTGAAGTATGCTCTCTTGGTAGATTGGACTAGACATAAGTAATACATTAAATCTTCACCCTACCTATTGGTGTGTGGATGAAAGCCTGTACTCCCAATTATATGAAAGTTACCCACTTATCAATTTATGCAGGACTACATAGAATTGAGTGAAAATTAGAATAAAGATTGCTAGACATAATAGAAATGGAAGATTCAAGGACTAAGGCCTTATATACATTCAAAAAATACCAAGATATGGTCAGAAGGTGGTTTGATAAGAGATCATAATTTAAATAATTCAATATTTTAGATTTAGTGCTACTTTGAGATAAGGCCCATGAGAAGAAAGGATAACATGACAAGTTTGCCCCACTATAGATTGGACCATACCAGATTTCAAAGATAATGGGAAATAACATGTTTTGTTTGAAGGACCTCCTAGGCAATGAAATTACATATCTAGTTAATAGATAGTTCTTGAAGCACTACTTCAGGGTTATACCATCTATTGATATTACTGATTGATGAAGGACAAATGAATGTAGATTTAGGATTAGATTAGATTTCCCACTTTCTTAGATTAGTTCATTGCTTTCATAGATTATATTTCTTAATTTCATAGACTAATTTCCTACTTTCAATATTTTGATTTCATAGATTAGATTTCATGCTTTCATAGATTAGATTTCATACTTTCATATATTATATTCCTGCTTTCTTAGTTTAGATTTTATGCTTTCTAGAGTAGTTTTTGTTCTTTGATTTCTCTAAAAATCATAAATGTGTTTTATTTGACTATGACTAAGCTAAAAAATCCAAACCAACTAAGCTTATGACTTGTAGAGAAGGGAAAAATTAAAATCTTGACACTTTGGGACTAGCTTATAGATTAGGCATATTTATGTGTTTTTAAGTCTTTAGGATGAAGGTAGAGGATCATAGATTCTTCTGAATGATTTCATAATTAAATTTTTTTATCAGGTATGTGGAAGTTTCTCTCAGAGTACTTCATACAAATTTATAAATTTTTTCTTGTTTTATTAGGTCAAATACACTTATCACATTAAATACCTATTGGAAGTGATAATTCTGGGTATAGGTGTAGATGGTAGGGATGTTTTAGTAATAATTTAATTTATAATTATACAAGTTCATTGTGGTTCTAGATCTTCTCTTTTCCATTCAATAACAAAATAAGAGTGAAATAAAAGTAAAATAAGAAATAACCAATGGATTTAAAAGAGCAAAAAAAAAGGCTCACATGATGAAATAAGGTCAATTTACCACACATCATGATTAAAATAAAATAATGGAAAGAGAAGAGAAGGAGCCCAAGGCATATCTATCATGGCTATGGATTCCTAGCTGGTAGTAGAGAAATGCCTAAGCATCTCTTATTTTTGTGATTTAATAAATACTGGAATTAAACTTATATCTTCACCAAGCCTTTGAAAAACTCATTACAATAAGGGTTAAATAAACCACACGTTTGACACACACAAATCCAAGAAATTAGAAGACAATTATGTTATGTGAATTAAATTAGGAGTCTCTTTTATGTTTCTAATTTAATAATTATTCTATGGCACACTTCATGATTGATTTAAAGATTACAAACTAGAGTTCTGGGTTCTTGAATAATCAAGAGTATTCCCCTTGTGAGTTGCCTTTTTTTGTACCCAACATCCCCTATTTATTTATGGAAATGGGGACCCACTTTTTTTTAGACTATGGTATTAATATAGAGCCCCTCTTTTATATGTTTATACAAAATTTGGAAGAGTATTTTATTGTTGGCTTTTCATACTTTAGCAAAATGGCATCGGTATTATGTTCATAGACTAATTGTTTCTATCAAGCTTATTCTATTGGGCTTATTTTTTTGGGTTTATCTTTATAATACTTATGAAATTTTTCTTTTTTGGTTATTTTTTCCATTAGATAAATTCTTTTAGACTTTGTGTTTAAGAATTATTATTGTAGACCTTTTTTCCATGGACTTACCTTTGTCAAGGACATTGTTATAGACATTTTATCCAAAGTAATTCCCCTGATGGAATTGGGTCTATGGGACTCTTTTCATGGAAATTTTGTTTGAGATATCATGCCTTTCATCCTTTAGCCCATCCCTTTAAACTTTGATTTAGCCTTTGTGTTTTAGACTTATTTCATTTAGAAAATTATTATGGACTTTTTTTTTGAAATAATTCCCTTGAATGAATCCTGTCTAGGACATTTTGTTTGAAATAAATCCTCCAACAAATTTCCTTTATCCCTCTGGACTTACCCTTTAGCCTTTATGAAGTAGATCCTTCAGGACTTTTGTCATGGATGAAATGCCCTATGAACTAGAACCTTCATATTTCTACCCAATCAAAATGACCCATTGGTATTAACCCACCTACCCTTCAACCTTTTTGAAACTTCCCTTTGGCCTTTTGAAATTATTCTTCAAGACTTTTGTCCTGGTCCTTTTGACCTTTAACCATTCCTTTAGACATTTTTTCTAAGACATCATTCCATTGGCCTATTTTGAGACCATCCCTTAGACCAATTCATTTAGATATTTTGTCTGACACATCATGCCCTTTGGCCTTTTTCAACTTATCCTTGAATACTTTTATCCTAAGATTTTATCCTTTGGATTTTTCCCTTCAACCATTACCCTTTGGGACTTTTGTCCTAGGTATTTTTACCTATGATCCAATTCCTTCAGGACTTTATCCTAGCCCCTTTTCTATATTGTAATTACCTTTGGGACTTTTGCCTTGGTTTTTTTCCCTTTGACCATTTCTTTAGACATTTTGTCTGAGATATAATTCCTTCAAACTTTTTTGAGACCATCCTTTCAAAACATCCATTTGAAACATTCCTTTAGACATTTTGTCTAAGACATCATACCCTTTAGGACTTTTATCTTAGGCCTTTTCCCTTTGAGCCATTTCCTTTAGACTTTGTGTCTCAAGCATTTTGTTTGAAAAAAATGACCTTTCAAACTTTTTGTCTCAGACATTTTGTTTGATAAAATGACCTTTCAAACTTTGTGTCTTAGACATTTTGTCCAACAAAAATTACCTTTTTGGATAATTCCTTTAGACATTTTATTTGAGAGAATTAGGTCTTTGATAGAATTTTTATAGACATTTTGTCTGAAATAATTCCCCTACATAAAAATATTATAACATTTCCCCTACATTAATTTCCTCAAACAAAATGATAGAAATAATAGACCATAATCCCCATGAAATTGCTAAGTGTCACCCCTATAGTCAAGTACTTTATTATATATATGCTAAGTCACTTTTGTATTTATGTCTTACAAGAGTGAATCTAGAAATGACAAGTGTCAACCTCATGAGGAGTCAAAAGGTTAAGGACCAAAATCTATGGTGCATGTTAACTCATATACTGAAGATATAATAGCGTGTAATCAAGCACATCAAAAAAAAAAAACTATCTAGAGTGAGTATGATGGTGACAAGTATCACCCTCATGGGAACATTTAAATAAAGGATGTTTTTTAAAAGTTTCATGAGAGTTCCAAGTGGTAGCATTATGGGGGCCCAGTACATAAAGATCCAATAGTGCATGGGAGCCCAGTATATTTAAGATAAATGGTGCAAAATCGATAGAGACTTTTGAAATGGGCCCAAATCTAGTGAGAGACTACCACATGGTGCAAAGGTGCTAAGTGATGGAATGTATTTTATGAAAGATCCCAAGAAGCCTATATAGCTTCCAAATGACATGCTCATGTTCCATCATGCATAGAAATATAATAGTGCAAGTTGATAGTGATTTTTTCAAAGATCCAAACTCAATGAGAAACACAGAAAAAATATAACGCATGGTTAATTTTGGTTAGTCATTAGTTCTAAGGGATTGATATGATGATAGTTTTCATTGATGCATGTTTGAGTTCCAATATGAAATATAAATATATTTTTTTCACAACCTATAAAAGGAAGCATGTACAATTTTGGTAAATGATGCATATTTTAAAATTTTGCATGTACTTCAAGCTATATTTATAAAAAAAATTGCCTTCATCTTTATACACATGCACATATTCATATCCTAAAAATAGATTCTTATACAGTTTTGAACCATAGTTAGAAATCATGTTATAAATACCTCATGTAATGACCTTGCATGAACTTAGAGGATGAGGTGACCCCTTCCCCAAGTCTATAATTTTTTTTTAAATCCAACTTGGATTTTTGTTAGAGAATTTTTGAATATAGGAGCAAAATGAATTTTGATCATCAGTGAATGTGTTTGTGTATTTTATTATGAATTTATGTGTAATTATTTGTTACTTTATTTGATTGTATGTTTCAATAATATTTAGTGTGCAATAATTGTGAATGGATTCTTGATTATTTTGATTGATGTACTAATTTTTAGATATGCAACAGTTGTTTAAATATTGGTGAAATATATTAGTTAAAATAGTTAAATTAATTTATTCATAATTTTGATTGTGCATGAGTAATTTCTTGGATGTAGCTGTGTGTGTGTGTGTGTGTGTGATATCTGCCTTGATACTTCACTAGCCTGAACCATAATCTCCTGATTAAGGCTATGCAATAGATGGTATAAAAGGATAAACCTTTATCTAAGACCTATGAATTTCCTACATATTTATCTCCTTAGACTTCTTATTCATGTATGAATATGTGTGCAATTACTGCTAGCAACTTGCATAGGTTATGAGAGCACTTGTCCTTTTAGAAAATAGCCAAAGAAGTGATTCCTAAAAACCATAGAAGCTTTATTTTTTGCCTTACCCTTCCCTCACTTTTTTGAATTTGTTTATTGAGACCTGCCCACTCTATGTTAGTAACCAACCACTCATATAACTCACATAGAGATTTTCCATCCCTATTAGGAACAACACCTCCATCTAAAAAACCTTGTTAATAACCTACATGCCCTTCCAGCTATTCCATCAACATGTTGCCTTAAACTCATGCTTTGGAGTGTATTTTATCTCCACTAAGATAATAAAACATTAGAGGTTACCTCATTATGCTATGGTGTACATAAAAACCCATATTAATAGTATTGATATGGTTCAATCATGAAAGACTAGATTCTTTTCCATCTATATTATATAAGTGTTGTCAACCATGAGAGGTGTTGATGAAATGTGTTTCTCCTATAAATTTGAAATAACCCTTATGAGACACAATATCTCTATAGTTTCCTCTATGAAGTGGACATGTATTCTAATTCTATTAAATAAATTACTAACATTGATTACTTCTTGGATTTCCAACTAAAAATAGTTGTTCCTAAATTCATCAAAAGACTTGAGGTGGATTTTACATCTTCATGGTAACCATCATAGTTGAAATATAAATACCTAGCCAATTTTATGTCTCTTACCCTAGAGTATTTGAGCTCAAAATTTGGTGTTTCTTTGAGATATTTGACGACCCTTTTTTTTGCTACCCAATAACTGTTCTTGGGTTGTTTCATAAATCTTGAGAGGACACCAATTGAAAATGATATATTTGGTCAAGTTTTGGTCACATAAATCATACTTATAATGAGTTTTATATATTTAGTGGCATTAACTAAATATATTAAATCTTTGTATGTCAATTTGAGATTTTATTCCATGGGTGTGTTGAGAGGCTTACAATTTTCCATTTTAAACTTGCTTAAAATGTCACTGACATACTTCTACTGAGTGATGAATAAATACTTTGGTTTTTAAATACTATTAACCAAATAATAATGAAGATAACTAAAATCAGTGATTTCAAATCTTTTCATCAACTTTGATTTGAATTTTATAGTGTACCATTCATTATTCCCCATGATGAGCAAATCATCAACATACACCACCACAAATACAACTATTTTGATGAAAAGAATTGCATCTTCAAACTCAAAATGTTTTAAGTTTATGTTCATGAGTTTTTCATCTAGTTTATCATACCATGCTCAAGGGGATTGTTTCAAACCATATATTGATTTTTACAATTTTCACACTTTGTGATCTTATCCATTTACTAAAAAACCTTTGGGTTATGTCATGTACATATTTTCCTTGAGGTTGCCATTTAGGAATGTAATTTTGACATCCATTTGGTGAAATTTACATATATTGTGAGCTGTCAGATCCAACATGGTTCTAATGGTAATCCAATTTTATATAGGTCCAAAGGTTTAATTATAGTCAATTCTTTATTTTTTAACATACCCCTTTATGACAAGCCTTGGTTTATGATTTTCACATGATCCGTTATCCTTGTATTTGTTGTAGTACACCCACTTATAGCCAATAGGTTTGTAGCCATATGGAAAATAAACCAATTTCCAAGTCCCATTTTTGACCAATGCATTATACTCATCTTTCATTACTTTTATCCAAGATTCAATCTTCTTAGCATCTTTGAAAGATGTTGGTTCTAAATCAAATACAACATTGAGTTATTATGGAGAATCATTCAAGGTGAGATTTTTAATTATGTCTTGAATATATTCAAGGTACTTATCTAATTGTGATGCATCTACATGTGCACTTCTTATGCTTGTTTTCCTAACTTCATCAAGTTTCACATATTTCAATGTTTTAGTGGCCCAATTAAGCATTTATTTATATGTTTTAGGTGCATCAAGTTCATCCTCTAAAGTTACATCACTTGCTACCATCTATTTTGGTAGCCTCTATTTATTATATGATGAAGTTTCACTCTCTCCTTTAGGAGGAGTTTCAAGCTCATGTATAGGAAATAATATAAAATCAATGGATTCCCAACTGTGTATGCCCCACTCATTGTCTAGAATATATAAATCACTTTCTTAATAGACATCAAACTTTGCATACTTTTCAAGTTGACTCATCTTCCAATCATATTCTTTTTGTCCTTTATAGTTTCATAAAAGATTACTTCTCTTATCACAAAAAACTTATCTTTCTCATTATATAGCTTGTATGCCTTAGAAGATTTAGAATATCCCAAGTGGATGCATTTTTGACATTTGTGGTCCAAATTATTTCTCTTCTCCTTTGAAATAAATGCATAACAAATGGATATAAAAATATTAAGATGTCACATTGAAGAAAGATGGACACAACACATCTCATATGTGATGTCCCTTACTTAGGGGCTTCTTTTTTCTCCTACAAAAGCTCTGAACAACTGTAATATCCCCTTCAATCAGGGAATATAGAAACATATAAAGCTCTGAACAAGATACAATTTGCAGAATAGATTCAAACATGCATAAACAAATCACAGATCTTATCATTCATCCAGCTGATTACAATAGATGTCCTTTCTTATGCAAGCCAAAGAATATTATAGATGTGGTCTTAAAACCCTAAAATTATGCAAACTGGGAATAAACTTGCAATTCTGGAAGTCTCGACCTGCTGTGTTGAACACACAGTCACCGGCATCGGTCGATATACTACCGACGTCGGTCTCTGTAGGTCCTTATCTGCCGACGTCGGTCCTCAAACGGCCGATGTCGGTCACTGGGGATCTCTGTCTGCCGGTGTCGGTATCTACGTGGATCTGTACGGACCTGTACGGACTTAGTACGGCTACCAGCCTGTCTGTTCTTAACCCCTGATTGCTGAACCACCTGATCTGAAGATATACTATTCTAATACAGAATATCTCTATCTGTATAATTTATTGGATCAAAACTAAATAAAGAAAATACCTGGAAAGCTCTGTGATAAACTTCTGTTTGAAGTTATCTCTCAACCCTGGAATTCTGTGATAACTTCTGGGTGAAGCTATCTCTCAGATCTGTATCTCTGTGATAACTTCTGGATGAAGCTATCTCTCAATTTGGCAATAAATCAGCTGATATCTCACAGCCTCTAAATCACACACAATGAAGAGGGAACGTTCTTCACTGCAATGGAATCCTGGAACCCTTGGCTCAGTCTTCACAGAAGAATTTCTTCAATTTTCAATAATCAATAATCTATGCATACTTCCACACTCTCTCCCATGAGAAACTCTTATACCCTTCCAAAGGTGTGCTTGCTAAAATTAGATTTCCTCAACTTAGAACTTGGGCTTCTAAAATTAGAATTCCTCAAATTAGAACTTGGGCTTCTAAAATTAGAATTCCTCAAATTAGAACTTGGGTCTTAAAATTAGACCAATTAATTAATAATTAATAATTAATTAATATCTAATTTAAAATTAGACCAAATAATTAATTAATTTATAATTAATTAATATCTAATTTAAAATTAGACCAAATAATTAATATTTGATTAAATCAATCAAATATTAATATCTCCCTAAATACATGTCGGATCCTTGAACCGTTTGAAGCTGGTGAACCAGGGAGTGATTCTGCACATGACCATATCAAAACAAGGGTGCTCTGCTGTATGTCAAATATCCCTAAAAAGTAGGAGCTCAGGCCAAATGTGTCCGAAAGAGCCCAAATGAAAACCAAATGTAGAAAATCTCGTGAATCAAAGTCAAGCCAAGCTCCATTATGACCCCCTATCCATCCTATTAGCCTACGAAGGTCGCATAATAGGCTAATCATGAAGTCTGTCAATGTCCTCTAAAAAGGGGACATGACAATCCACCCCTCCTGAAATTGCTTGTCCCCAAGCAATCTCAGAACAATGAACCACTCGATCCTCCTGGATCCCAAATGTAGTCATGATCTACACTGATGAAAATCAATGCAAACACCTACAATATCATTAGTAGTAGAACAAAGGGGAATCCAAAATCAAACTGATGGATGCAACTCAACCAATCTCTAAGATCACAAATACCATAGTCATGAATGCATGAGAAGCAAACTCTCAAAGTATGATAACCCAAGTAGAATGGACAACTCCAACTACCAATTCCATCTACAAAAGATGGTGCCAATCCATCCCATAACTGATCTCTCTGTAAAGGCGGCACAACCAACTGTACCACACTATCATCTGTATGAGAATAATCAATATGGAGATTTAACTCCACTAGTATTCAAAACTCCTCAGAATCAGGTACTCCCAAATCTTGAATATGAGTGTGAGCCTCAACCACATGGTCCTCATCATCAGCTACAAAAACATACTCATCAGCAATACTCAATGTACTAACCTCTGAGTATACCTCCACACTCTGAATGCACGCATCAGGCTCATCCTCACTGTCTAACACCTGTGCTGAACTCCCCTAAAGACAAAGCTCATCCACAACATCCTCAACTACCCCTACCGGTGAAGATAATGCAGATAAATCATTACCTGAAGATGTGTTAATATCACCCTGTACTGGATCAGCATAACTGTCAAACTCATCATGCAAGTGGCTGCATGTCATAGGGAAAGCACTACGATCCTTGGGCCTATTAATTAAATTCTTTAACCACATGCAAGATCTAGGTGAGACATTTCTCCCTTTTGTCCAGACATACCATAAATCTTCTGCCAAGAGTTTGGAAATTTTATCCTCCTCCTCAAACAAGATTGTGAACATAATAGAGTGCATTGATGCCAATATATTGCTAGAATGAAATTCATCTAAAATATTCCAAAATATTTTAAACATCATGCAAATTTCACCAATACAACCTACTAACATCATAACGTTTTCAAATCCATACCTTGCAAATGTTTCAAGTAATCTTGCCCTCCTTGAGAAATGAGGGTCTCTAATGTTATCCAACTTTTCAAAGCTTTTTACCATGGCATAAAGTACCTCTCTCATAATATGATCATCATGAAAATCAAAGCCAGCTATGATCCTCATCATTTCACTAATGCAAGAGAGAGTTGCAAGTCTTACCACCTCATCATGATGTCTCAATAATCGGGGCTTCACCAACGAATCAAACACTGGAAATAACGCTGTTTGCATCTCATAAGTATTTAAATGCTCAACCTTGCCTAAATAAGTGTCCAACTCCTCCAAAATTTTTAGAGTGTCATCTGCTTGCTGAAATGGATGATCTAATTTCTTCTTTGCATTGTGCATGCTTTCTTCCAAATCTTTGACCCCTCTTAGAGCCATACTGATAATCGAATTGAACCTGGAACTACCCAACAGGATGGCAAGACATTAGTTCTGATGTGCCCAACAGGATGGCAGGAATTTAGCTCTGATACCACTGTGATGTCCCCTACTAATAGGGAATATCGAAAGACACAAAAATCTGATACCACTGTGGTATCCCCTTCAATCAGGGAATATAGAAACATATAAAGCTCTGAACAAGATACAATTTGTAGAATAGATTCAAACATGCATAAACAAATCATAGATCTTATCATTCATCCAGCTGATTACAATAGATGTCCTTTCTTATGCAAACCAAAGAATATTACAGATGTGGTCTTAAAACCCTGAAATTATGCAAACTGGGAATAAACTTGCAATTCTGGAAGTCTCGGCTTGCTGTGTCGAACACACAGTCACCAGCGTCGGTCGATATACTACCAATGTCGGTCTTTGTAGGTCCTTATCTGCTGACGTCGGTCCTCAGACGGCCGATGTCGGTCACTAGGGATCTCTGTCTGCCGGTGTCGGTATCTGTGTGGATCTGTACGAACCTGTACGGACTTAGTACGGCTACCAGCCTATCTGTTCTTAACCCCTGATTGCTGAACCACCTGATCTGAAGATATACTATTCTAATATAGAATATCTCTATCTGTATAATTTATTGGATCAAAACTAAATAAAGAAAATACCTGGAAAGCTCTGTGATAAACTTCTGTTTGAAGTTATCTCTCAACCCTAGAATTCTGTGATAACTTCTGGGTGAAGCTATCTCTCAGATCTGTATCTCTGTGATAACTTCTGGATGAAGCTATCTCTCAATTTGGCAATAAATCAGCTGATATCTCACAGCCTCTAAATCACACATAATGAAGAGGGAATGTTCTTCACTGCAATGGAATCCTGGAACCCTTGGCTCAGTCTTCACAGAAGAATTTCTTCAATTTTCAATAATCAATAATCTATGCATACTTCCACACTCTCTCCCATGAGAAACTCTTATACCCTTCCAAAGGTGTGCTTGCTAAAATTAGATTTCCCCAACTTAGAACTTGGGCTTCTAAAATTAGAATTCCTCAAATTAGAACTTGGGCTTCTAAAATTAGAATTCCTCAAATTAGAACTTGGGTCTTAAAATTAGACCAATTAATTAATAATTAATAATGAATTAATATCTAATTTAAAATTAGACCAAATAATTAATTAATTTATAATTAATTAATATCTAATTTAAAATTAGACCAAATAATTAATATTTGATTAAATCAATCAAATATTAATATCTCCCTCAATACATGTCGGATCCTTGAACCGTTTGAAGCTGGTGAACCAGGGAGTGATTCTGCACATGACCATATCAAAATAAGGGTGCTCCGCTGTATGTCAAATATCCCTAAAAAGTAGGAGCTCAGGCCAAATGTGTCCGAAAGAGCCCGAATGAAAACCAAATGTAGAAAATCTCGTGAATCAAAGTCAAGCCAAGCTCCATTATGACCCCCTATCCATCCTATTAGCCTACGAAGGTCGCATAATAGGCTAATCATGAAGTCTGTCAATGTCCTCTAAAAAGGGGACGTGACATCATACAAAGTGTTGTATTTAAGAGTTGTTGATGGTGATCTGTTGTAGAGATATACTATTATTTTAGCTATTTAAACACAAAATTATAGATTTACCCCTTTGAAGTACAAATTACATGAACTATAGTCATCACATGTTTTTCATCCTTTCTAAAATGTAATTCTATTTTAGAGTGTAAGGAATTGTGATATGGTGTTTGATCTTGTTTTCTTAAGATAGGATTCAAGCATTTTCAAAGTGAATTCTTATTTATCCTGAGTGTCTTGATATTATTTTGTGCTTCATTTTATATCATGTTTCAAAACTTTTGGAATGTATCGAAGGCTTATAATTTTTTCTTCAAAAAGTATATCCAAGTCATCCTAATATAATGATGAATGAACAAAATGAATTACTTATGACCATCAATGGATATAATTGGAAGAGAAAATAAGTTTGAGTGAATAATTTGAAATTTTATGTCAACTTATGACTTTGGAAATGGTTCTCTTGCATGTTTAGCCAAGATGCAGGCTTCACACTTTTAATTTGATTTCAGAGGTAATGTAGGCATACCAAAAACACCATTATTTTGCAACACATGAATGTTTTTATAGTGAGTGTGATCAAATATAACCTACCATAACATGTTTGGAGACATTCCATATTTCATGAGATGAGCATAATTGTTTGAATTTGATGGCTCACACATTAGTTTGAGTAGTTTTCATTCTTCATATCCATTTAAAATGACTACATTGTCATTTTTTCTCTTGATTTTGACATCACCATTATCTAATAGAATGGAATAGCCTTGTTGACTTATGACAAATAGGGATAATAAGTTCATTTCAATTAATAAAGGTAGATAACATTCTCAAGTTTGTAGTCTAGAATCCCTAGACACTTGAGTCAAATTATACCTCTTCCCTATGGTTGTAGACTTGATCTATTTATGAGGTATAATAAGCCGCAACTTTATTAAATGTACTCTTCAAAGAAGTATTTTTAGAAATTCATATGGTCAGTGGCACCAGTATCAAGAACCCAAGAATCAAACCATGAAGAACTGATCGAGACACTATTTGCTTCATCATCTATACTGGAAAATACACATTCACTAGTGAATTGGGGAGAGTTTGACTCTTTTGATTGTTTCTTTAATTTTTAATCTTTTTTCTTATGAAATTCTTCAATTATATCTAATTATATTCTACATTCATGAGTCTCATGGCTTATTTTTCTATCACATCATTTATAGTAGAGGTTTTGTATACCATCTTATTTTCTATTTTGACCACCATGATTTTCTTTTTTGTCACTTTTTCCCTTGTAATTATTATTACCTTCATTTTTATAAGACATGGCCTTGTTTAGTATTTTTATAAAAAAATATTTGACATATAACACACTATAACACACTTTAGTATTTTATAATAAAATTATTGACATGGCCTTTTGGATTCATTTTTTTCCCAAAATCTTTTTCTCTTTATATCATCTTCTTAACCAACTAGTCAAATGTGAGAGACTTTAACTAATTGCTTGCTTGTAGAGACTCCAAGTAGGTTAAATAGTCAGGAAGAAGGTATTTTATGAATGTGGTAATGTAGATGTCAATTTTAAAACCCATTTATTTTAATTCATTTTTGATATAACATATCTTTGAAGCCAATCTCATCACATCACCATATTTCAACTCAAGGTTGAATAACTTTAACTACAACTGGAATTGAATGAATTCTAACTCTGAGTGGAAAAAATATATCTCATTAAATTTGTGAAATGATTCCCATGGTTTAATTTACCCCTATATGTGGTGAAACACATCTCAATCCATTGATTCCCTCACCAAGGATAATTCCTTTTAGTGTTTCTACATTTATGCCTAAGTATCCTTGGCATTCCTTGTTGGTTTAGTTGGTTGTTTCTCCTCATCTCAAATATTAACCATAGATAATTTAAGATGGGTGTGTTATCCACTTACTAAGACCATTATAGACAACTATCTTTGATGGTCAATGTAGTACCAAAAATAGACTTTATGGAATGCATGGTTTTTGAGTTTTGAGTTTTGGAGGTATTATATTTTTAGTTTAACCCCAAATGTTTCCTTATCACTCCAAAAGGGTCACATTTTATATATCCCTAATGTTACTAAAAATTATGCACATTATAATTAGCACATACTTAAAAATAAAATCTCATACATCAATATACGTGGTTTTTCTTAATTTCCAGATCTATGCCTTTCGATAGTAGTAAATAGGTAAAAGAGTATCTCTCCATATTTTTCCTTGTATTTGAAAAAATTGGTTATTGTTTTCCAAATTTTATTAGATTATATTATTGAAGTCAATTATAATTAAAAAATTTCCCAAATTATAAATAATTTTAGAATTTAAATGATTTTTAAAATTTAAATAAGAGCATTTAAAAAATTGAAATTTGCTTTTTAAATTAAAAAATATTAAAAAATTTATACCTAATATCCATTATTTTTAATTATATAATTCCAATATTTTAATAATAAAAATAAATATGATATGGTCCTCTAGGAATTTACTCCTTCCACATGGAAATTTAGAAAACTTGCATGTGACTAGGAGACCACCTTGAATGTTCTAATGAAGATATGAGAGTGGAAACATTGGTCCCATGTAATGAAACTTGGTTGACACATAATGATAGTAGGTTCAAGTGTTAGGTTATGGAGCTAAAGGCTTCACTGTATGCAGACATGGAGGAGTTGCTGAGTGTCACAGTCACCGGCATCAGTTAGGCTGACTAACATTGGTCAGGGGTAGACAGGAAGGCAACCGACATCGACAGGAGTCAGCCGATGTTAGTCACCTCCAGGTAGATAGGGACCAATGTCAGTCACCTGTGCGGTTCCATAACTACTCGTTTCATGAATAGTTAGTTTGTTGAACCGATTGTTTGCATGTAAAGGTTATTTTTGGTCTTGAGTTGTGAGTCTAATTATTGTAAATTAGAAGTCTAAGTTATTGTTTTGTATGGGATCTATTTATAGACCCATTGGCATGTATTGTAATGATGAGTAAAAAAGGAAGGCAAGGTAAATCCTTCCAATTGTAAGAACAGTTGATCTGTAGGTGGCAGCAAGATCAGGGAGAAGTTATACATGGTAAGTAAGATCATTTGAGTTACAGGTTGTTGCAGGTTCATGGGAGATCTACTTGAAGTACTTTGAGTACTTGTGTACTGGCAGGGTTATTACTGACTGGTTGGAGGTGAACACCAACTCTGTGTTTGAGTTGTGTGTTGGGACCATTTTTGGTAGGAGAGTGAACTCTTGAGGGAAAGAGATCTGTACATCTGAGAGGTGTGGAAGATTGTGG
Source organism: Torreya grandis (assembly GCA_037957365.1). Taxonomy (NCBI): domain Eukaryota; kingdom Viridiplantae; phylum Streptophyta; class Pinopsida; order Cupressales; family Taxaceae; genus Torreya; species Torreya grandis. Next base: position 4,249,436 of record JARHVA010000289.1, read on the forward strand.
CATCTTCATTGTATTTCCTTCTGGCATGAGTATTAATACAAGATTTTGTATTGTCTCTCATATTCTATGTCATTTGTGAATTCTAGTTACTTGTTAATTTTGGTTTAATTTTATGATTAGTTGCTTATACAAGGTAATCATATTGTGCTCTTATTGAAGAACAAGATCTTGACAAGTGGTATCAGAGCATGTTTGTTGTTTTAGGTGCCTAACAACTGATATTAGAGCTTTAGGTTGGGTTACTAACAGGTGTTTTAGATTTGGTTAGTGTGTGTTGATTACAAGTTACTCACAGGGTTTTTTGTTTGAGTGGGAATATAGCAATGGCAGAAGAAAGTAAGCTATGAATGGAGAAGTTTAATGGCAAGAACTATCAATTATGGAGGATGCAGATTGAAGATTATCTATATCAGAAATATTTATACTTATCATTGGGTGGGGTTGCATGCAAGCCCATGGATATGAAGGATGAAGAATGGGAGGTTCTTGATCGGAAGGCTCTGGGATCTATAAGGTTGAGTCTTTCATCGTTTGTGATTTCTAACTTATCATAGGCTAAGACAATGGTAGAGTTGATGGAATCTTTGGCAAATTTATATGAAAAACCCTCAGCTTTGAATAAGGTATTTATTATGAAGCAATTATTTAATTTGCAAATGTTGGAAGGTGGATCTATACATAGTCATCTTAGTGATTTACATGGTTTGGTAAACCAGTTAAATTAAGTCAATATTGTTTTTGATGATGAAATTAAGGCTCTCTTAAGCTTATGCTCATTACCTGAAAGTTGGGAGAGTTTGGTAATGGCAGTTAGCAATACTGTGTTTGCTTCAAAAATCTTAAAAGTGGATGATGTTATGAGTGTAATCTTGAATGAAGAAATTCACAGGAAAAACATAGGTGAATCATTAGGGAATGCTTTGAGTGTTGAAAGTAGGGAAAGGCAAAGAGAGAAGATTGAGCATGGGAGATCAAGGTCCAAGATAGGCAGGAGGTCCAAGTCCAGTATGGCAGAATAACCTACTAGAAATGTGGAAAGCAAGGGCATTTAAAGAGAGATTGTTGGTTGGTTGAAGATCAACAAGAAGGAACTAAAGAAGTAGATGTTATAGATGTTACACAGGATGCTCTGGTATGTTCTTTGGATAAAGTAGAATCTTGGGTTTTAGATTTTGGTGCCTCTTTCCATGCATCCCTAAATAGAGATTTTTTTCATGAATATGTCCAGGGAGACTTTGGAGAAATTTATTTAGGGGATGGTAAGCCTTGTCAAATGGTTGGCAAAGGGAAAGTGAAGCTAAAATTATAGACGGGCAACACATGGGTGTTGAAGGAGGTCATGCATATCCCAGTCCTAAAGCAGAATTTGATTTTTGTTGGAAAGTTGGGTGATGATGGTTGCACAGTAACTCTCACAGTAGACTCTTGGAAGGTTACCAAGGGTGCACTTATTATAGCAAGAGGTAAGAAAGTAGGTACACTTTATCTATCTACTTGTATTACTAATTCTCCTTGTGGTTTATCTACTTCAGCTGTAGATTTGAAGATGTGTCTTAATAGGCTTAGTCACATGAATAAGAAGGGGATGCATGTTCTTGAGTTAAAGGGTATGCTTTCAGGTTTGAAAAGCATGGATCGAGATTTCTATAAGCAAAAGAAGAAAGTGACATTTCTTGAGAAATTTGATGTTCTTGACAAGAATAAGAAAGCCTTGGTTTTCAAAGAGAAGATGATGGACATAGATCAACATAAGGGGCTAAAGAATTCTGAGCAGAGCAAGGTTGATATGGACAAGGGTTTGATCCAAAAGGAGCTCGTAGGTAGAAGTCATCGCTCACAAGTAAAACATAGAGACCGATGTCGGTTAGAAAATTGGCATCAACATCTAAACAGGGACTGACATCAGCTATGTGTAGCCCAACATCGATGACTCAAGATAGGTAAACACTGGTGTCTATCAGGGGGAACTGACTTCGGTGATGAGGCAGTCACATGGAACCGATGACGGTCGGGTGTAGACTGAGATGTGACCGACATCAGTCACTGAGATGGATTTTGGGCAGACATCAAGCTGTTAAGGAGTCTCAAGCACCCATATGGAGGACTTAAAGGGTATGTAAGCCTCAAATTTGTCATTTCCCTTCTTTACACTACTTGTTGCTCATTGATGGTAAAGAACCAGGAAGTTATTAGAAGCAGAGCAGGTAGATTGAGGAAATAGTGGGAGCTTGGCATGGATGAGGGATGTGATTCCTTAGAGAAGAACCAAACAGGAGTTTTTTGGTGGAGTTTCCAGCTGGAAGAAAGCACTGAGAGATAAATGGATGTTCAGGATAAAGAAGAGTGGGAATGGACACGTGAGACGGAAGGCCGGGGTATATGGTCTTGTGTAAGTTACAGGATAATGGAGGTTTGACCATTGTGTTTCTCTTTACCAGGTTGGATAATATTAGTTACATTATCTTGTTACTGTATTGTGTGCTTGTTGTAGGGTTACATATACAGGGAGTTGCTGAACTAAAGGTAAAGTTAGTTCAGAGGTGTGTCATGAAGAATCTAGGAGCAGTAAGATTCTTTGGCATGAGTGTGTTCTAGAGACATGGAAGGTCACAGGTTGATTTTATCTCTAGATGATTATGTGAAATCGATTAGCACACTGATGGTTGGATAGTTCTATGAACAGTGTCTTGATTCACATAATGAGGTTAAGTGCATGGTATGTACTAGACCTGAGATTTCCCAAGCAGTGGGAGTTGTCAGCAAGTTTGTGTCAATATAGGAAAGAAGCACTAGAGGGTAGTTTAGTGGATTCTCAAGTATCTGAGAGGGACCGATAGTAGGTCACCATGCTAAGTAGGGTCAAGTTATTTTCTACATGGGTTTGTAGATGCAGATGTGGCAAGGTGATTTGGATGATAGGAGGTGCATCACAAGATTTATGGTGGTTGGTCTTCAAGGGTGATATTAAAGAGGGATACAAATCCAAGGAACAAACTAGATGATGTACAGGTACAGGTGTAGCTATTTATCTCCAAGTGGGAGATTGTTAGGTTGTGGAGCTAAAATCTTCATTGTTGTTGTTGAGTGTCACAGTCACTAGCATTGGTTAGGCCGATCAACATCGATTAGGGGTAGATAGGAAGGCAACTGACATCGATAGGAGTCAGCCGATGTCGATCACCTCTAGGCAGATAGGGACTGATGTCGGTCGCCTGTGCAGTTCCAGAACTACTTGTTGCATGAACAATTAGTTTGTTGAAACAATTATTTGCATGTAAAGGCTATTTTTGGTCTTGAGTTACAAGTCTAATTATTGTAAATTAGAAGTCTAAGTTATTGTTTAGTATGGGATATATTTATAGACCCATTGGCATGTATTGTAATGATGAGCAAAAAAGGAAGGCAAGGTAAATCCTTCCAATTGTAAGAATAGTTGATCTACAGGTGGCAGCAAGATTAGGGAGAAGTTCTACATGGTAAGTAAGATCATTTGAGTTGTAGGTTGTTGTAGGTTCATGGGAGATCTACTTGAAGTACTTTGAGTACTTGTGTACTGGCAGGGTTATTATTGACTGGTTGGAGGTGAATGCCAACTCTATGTTTGAGTTGTGTGTTGGGACCATTTTTGGTAGGAGAGTGAACTCTTGAGGGAAAGAGATCTGTACATCTGAGAGGTATGGAAGATTGTGGCATCTTCATTGTATTTCCTTCTAGCATGAGTATTAATACAAGACTGTGTATTGTCTCTCATATTTTGTGTCATTTGTGAATTCTAGTTACTTGCTAATTCTGGTTTAATTCTGTGATTAGTTACTTATACAAGGTAATCATATTGTGCTCTTATTGAGGAGCAATATCCTGACAAGTGGTATCAGAGCATGTTTGTTGTTCTAAGTGCCTGACATCAAGCATAATAGGAACAAACTTTATATGTTATAAAACTTTTTAAAAGGGCCACATAATAGCAAAAATACTACTAGTTTATGCCACAGGTCTGAAACACTAACTAGTAGATAACATAGACTCAAAATACCTTGGAATTTGTAAAATTAAAGTCATAAAAGATAATAATCAATAGGAAATTTCCAAAAGTTGGTGTAGTTTATGATATAATGTTATGAGATATAAAATGCCTTGCTACTCAGCCAAACATATGTCTAAACATGTATCATGAGTCTACTAGAAAACATATTGTAGTATGTTTCCACACTTACACACTACTAAAGATCACTTTTATGCTTCTAGATACAGTCAAATGCAAATACAACATCCTCCTATTTCTTAATGTTAGGGAAAAAAACAAATTCCTAAATAAAACTAGAGTATGCAGACCCTACAACTATAAATATGGAAAATAAAAATAAATTAATTTTTCCATGCTCTGATACCAATGACAAGATGAAAATAACATTTAAAGAATGATAATGAAATATTGATTTCATGATTCAATTTGGAAATGAGAAAGCATTAAAATAAATAAGCCAAAGAATGAGTTATCAATTCATCTACCAAGAAGTCCTTTCAACTACCTAGAAGACTCTTGAGCTACACACTATAAGATGAAATAAAATGTGCAACTACACACTACAAGATAAAATATAGACACCTAAGATTAGTAATAATTATTTACAATATTGTTACATAAAAGTCATACAAAGGTCTTGTATACACCCTAAATTGGTTAAGCAACCACACATATCATGTCCTTTCATATTCATTTCACATGAGACTTTGACTAGAGAATATGAGCTTTGATTACATTTAGCCATGTCTTTAATTTTTTTCATTTGGGTCTTGTTCTATGTTGGAGTCACCTTTTTTCCCATTCCTGATCATCTTGAGCCTTCAAATAGTCATTCCACCTTAGCCATGTTAGGTTTTATATCCTCTTTCCATCTGCCTACATCTCAAGATTGTACAATAGGAGCAATGGGGTTGGATAACAACATCAGTGCCACTAGTGTCTATTTCTAATGCTCTTGTCCAAAATTATTTTGAGTTCTAACGATCAGTTTCTTTTGATAGTTGAGTCTTACCCCTTTTATTATTTTGGTCCTTAAGTTTTCCCATATTGGCCAAATGCCAATAAAGCCCCAAAATTCAAAATAACGAGTCTCCTATATAAAGGAATTCACAAGGCATTTTATATCTATCACTTACTACTTTAGCACATTAGACATAATAAAAATTATTCAATAATATAGCTCAGGATTCTGCATCACACATAGACTTGCATGCTTGATCAAGGAAGGGCCTAGGTGAAATTCATTCTTGCATCTATCATGCCTATTGATTATGCATGTTACCTAAGGGATAACTACATTGGATCTAAGACCCTAGCTTGAGGGTTAATGTAGGCAGTGATTAGGATAACAAGGATTTTAGATCATGTGATCATTCTTCCCTTAACCCAAATTTTCCCCTTTTTTATTTTGATTCATTTATTGTTTACATGTGTGTATATGAACACAAGGTTTTGGAGATTAAAATGAACCTACTATGAGATTTGTTAACTCTAGTCTCCAAAACTTGGTACACAAGCTCATACTGACCTGACAAATAAAACCTAAAAAGATCAAATCCTTAGGATAATAATGATAGAGGTAGACTATAGCACCAGTGCCACTCCTATCCACTTTTAGTGCTACTATCCAATCACCAAATGAAGGCTAGATCTAGATTCTAGATAGTGTCCAAGTCCTACATCTCAATGTATAGCTCTTAAATCATTTGTTTTAACCCATTTTTAGATATGTTTACTTTTCTTCCTCATACAAATTATTTGATAAAAATTTATATTTTGCCATATTAAACTAGATTTCCCCCCTTACTCTAGACCCCTTATTATTTAGGAATTACACACTAGATTCCCAAAAATAATAAAACATTTGGTGAAATTGACTTACTTCAAACAAATCTAAAACCCTAGGTACCCTTAGGGCTTCTCCAAATTTTTGTGAAAAAATTCAAATTCAAATTTCTTATTTTTGTGCATTTATTCTATTCAAATTTATTTTTAGAATTTAGATTATTTGCATAATTTTCAAAAATTATAAAACCCTAGCTCAAAACCCTAGATTTAAAACCTAGGTCCTTAAACCCTAAGCCTACCTTCCTTTCAAATTTTAGAAAAATATTTTGGAATTTTTTCAAATTGTTTACTTTGTCAAAAATAATTTCAAAATTTCAATATTAGTAGTTTTCTTGTGAAAAAATTTAAAATTTAAATTTTTGATTTTTTTATAATTTTTGTGAATTTTTCCTATTCAAAATTATTTTTATAAATTAAAATTAATGCATAATTTTGAAAATTTCTAAAACCCTATCCCAAAACCCTAGATTTATAAACTAGGTCCTCAAACCCCAAGTTTTCCTCCCTTACATTTTTTAGAAATATACTTTGGATTTTTGGTAAATTATTTGGATAGTCAAAAATATTTTCAAAATATCTATGTTCATAGTTATTTGTGTATTTATTTGCTTAATAGTACTTTTCAATATTCTCTTTGGTAAAAGAAATAAAATGGCCACTAAGGCACTTCTTCCCTCTCATCCCATGGATCAGTTTTTAAAATTTTCTCATAATTATGGTAATGAATGGTCAAATTTGCAAAATTGCACATTAACTAAAAATATGAAAAATGATTTTATTTATAATGAAGATAATTACTATTGTTGTAATGAGGAATATGATGATATATGTGATAGTGATATTGAAGTACAGGTAGATGCATATTCTTCTCTCAAACATATCTCTTTTATTCCCTCTTCCAAGGAAAATAGTTGTGATAAATGGGAAAGATAATTTTCACCTAATTCTCCTATGCACATAAACAAATTAGTTATGCACTTCTAAGTAAATCTCTAGTTGGTGATAATTTGCTTCTATGTGAACCTAATCTCTCTCTCTCTCTCTCTCTCTCTCTCTCTCTCTCTCTCTCTCTAATTCAATGTTCAAATTACAAAAATATAAACACAATGGAATCAAATTGCCAATGCATAGTTAAATTGATACATCTCATGTTCTTAACTCTACTTTGTCAAAATAAGATCTAAATGATAAATATAATTCTCTTACTTCTCATGAAAATAATGCATGTACTCCATCCATGGATAACATTGATGCACATGATATTCCAATTTTAAATGATACTTTATTACATATTAGAAAATAATTAAATCCTTGTCTTATACCTCTCCCTAGTTACACTTAAAGTGGTAATTAGTATGATAGTGAACATTAAAATGAATATGAAAATGAGAGTGATTATGAACAATATTCCAATGAATGGAACAATTTTGATTATTATGCACATAGTGAAGAAGAATATGCATCTCATGTTTCTAACTCTTCTCTCACTCCTCTCAAACATAATGCACTTCTAAATGTTGTTTCTACTTTTATGCATGATTCTATTTCAAATAATGCACATGTTCATGCAAATAACACATCTTATAATCAATTATAATGTGATACAATAAAAGATAAAGATACCAATTAATCTCATAAGCCACTCCTCACCACAGTATAACCTAGTTATCACTCTTCACCTAAGGAGACCTCTAGTAAGGTCCAAGTTACCATTAATCCCAAGGTTCAAATGAGCATACCCCATCTTTATGATCTAATTACTAAATGTAACATCCCCATGGCTAAAATTAACAATCAAGTTCAATGATTAAATGAACCACTTCAAGATGCTAATGCACCATCCTAGGAGGTTATCTCTTTGATGCATGTAATTGGTGAATTACAACACCAAGTACATCTCCTTACCTTGAAAAATAAGGCTTATAAGTCTTAGATAGATGCCAATGATCTACATGGTAATTTAGTTTTGAAGACATTAATAAAAGCTTCATTATCTAAGCATTTCCAAATACCATCAATACCTCACTTTGATGGAACTAGAAATCCATTTGCATACCTTCAAGCCTCCCAGAAGGCTTTGCCATCTCATGTGAGTCCTTTGATTCTAATCAAGTTATTCTAGTAGCATTAGTGGGGGAAGCACATAATTGGTTCTTTCATCTATTTCTCGTTTACTCATTACACACATATGATGACTTAGAGGAGGCATTTCTTAGATATTACATAGCAAACATGGGCCCTTATGTTACATATGAAAAACTCACAACTTTACATCATAATACTTTAAATCTAGTTAGTGATTATATCTTGTGATTCAAGAATCACTTTCTAAGATTGATATACAAACTAGTAGATTTAGAGATTAAACATATCTTTATTAAGGGGATTCATCAATCTCTCCTCGAACATCTACTATATCAGACAAAGTCTTCTTTCAGGCATTTATGCTATACAAATCTATCTTTGGAAAAGAAACTAGGATTAATTGAGGTAGATTTAGTTGATTTGATTACTCTAAATTTAAAAGAAGTATCTACAACTCCTATCACACATCATCTACTATGTATAAACAAGATAGGAGAGCACAACTATAAAAGCAACTAGTTAAGAATAAAGAGCCAGTCTCTAGAGCACAACCTATAGTATACACTATAGAGAACAAAATTAAGGCACCATTACAATTTTATTCAGAGAAAGATAGCACATCTATCATATTATCAACACTTGTAGATAAGAGGTTAATCACATTACCTTCTAATCATCGATGAGATCCACATCTCGTACAAAAATAGCTACATCAGCCCTTTTGTAACTATCATCATATTTATGGACGTAGAGATAATGATTGTTATGGACTTAGAGATTGCATTAATTGATGTGTTTATAATGGCATCATAGAATTTACATAGTGGGCACCAAGATCTCCTCCATCATGGAACCAAATACCTCATTCTTCCATGATTGAGTCATCTCAGGACATTCCTTTACAAGAACCATCAGTGACTCATCATGAAAGACATGTGGGTTCTAGGATAGAGCCTCACATGAGCTCTCCTATTTCACCTATTTAGAAGGTTAAAAAACCTATATAGTAATAGAATCCTACATATAACACTATAGTCTAAGGAGTACATAGTGTAGTTCCATACACATATCTAGCAGAGTCATAGACACCACAATAGAGTACCACTCATGAGAAATATTCACTATAGCTAGATTTTTTGGATCCTATCTCATGTAGCAATCTGATAAGGCTAAGATTAAATAAACCCATACCATAGAGTACTACTCATGAGAGATATACACTACAGATAGATTTTTTGGGTCCTTTCTCCTATAACAATCCACTACAATTGAGATTAAATGAGCCTTCATCATAGGTTTTATCTCTAGATTGATCTATGGCTTAGTCATACACATCATAATATAGGCCATATAGTATATAATTATAGATAAATGATCCTCCTTCACAACACATAGTTTTAGTTTCACAACTAATAAAGTTACATTTTATAGAATCTCTATTTATAGCTATAGTTAGTGCATCATAGATAGTATCAGATACAGAACATATTCCTACACAACATGAGTATTATGGGCACTTGTTTAGTTGTCCAATAGTATTTATATAGTGATACAACATAGAGTAATATGACACATAGTCATATTGGTTTTAGTTCATAAGATTCACTTAATAGGGAAATGATGGATCCAAAGGTCTAGATAGCCTTTGTATTCTTGAGCCACTCTTAGGGAAGTAATATTCACAATGTGCTATCTTACATCCCCACATACTAACAACTAACATTCCTAATTCATAATTCCTAATAACTATCCATAGTCAAAACTAGCTTATAAAAAATCTAGACCTTACCAAATCCTATTTTACCAACATTAAACCAACTCAAATTATCGAAATAATTTACCAATTGTAAAATCAACAATTTTTTTTCTCACATATAATTACAAGCCAAATTAAATTCTTTACTTACATATAAATTGAAATACAAACATAGAATCACACTTATCAAAACAATCAAATCACATATCTGAAGTATCATTTTACCAAGTATAAACAACCTCAACATCAATACCAAATCAACTACTTCTAAAAAAACCATATGCAATGAATATAACAAAATATTTCAAATCCCATAACATAGTATGCATGAGCCAAAATCAAACCAACATCCATATATATATAATGAAGTTTTCAAATACATATACACTATATCAAGTATAATCAATCATGAATGGGTGTCATGCCCTCACTCTCACTCTCACTCTGTTCTCTAGTACTAGTCGCATAGTCTAGCTTAGCACTCAATGACCTCACACCTCCTCAAACTCTTGAATACCTCTTATAATGACTATCTCACTCCAAAAATTAATCATGTTCCTCATGCAAGTCTGTATACCACCTCTACAAATCTATGTACTCATCCATAATCTACGTACTCACTAATCTATAATCAAGTGAATGCATCCTATGCCTATCTAGCTCAGTCCTAAGCTCATCTCTCTCTCACTACCCTAACATATGTAGCTGTAGTTATAACATCCTTATCAAACAAATGAGAATAAAAATTAGTTTTAACTATCACTCACTCTATCAAACCCTCCTCCACAACATCATTAAGAACATGTTGTGTGAGCTCTCAGAGTGTAGACTCAATGACAGTCTCATAACCCATCATCTCCACCTCTTACCCTAGCTTGTACTTCATCTTAATCACCTTACAGTCCACTAAAACATAAAAGTAAAACACTATGTTAGACATACATTTTCATAACAAGCTAAAACAAGCACAAACTTTAACATAACTCAAATGTTAATCAATGCTCACCCCCCATATTTGAATCAACGTAGGATCCTCATATTCAGGGGTATCCCATTCACCAATAGGATATAATGCAACTTATCGATGCCCTATCCACTATGTGGCATATGCCTCTATGCATCTAACATAATTTGGATTAGGAATATCTATAACCACATCTCACACATCTAAAGGTATTGGTGCTAACATAGCTTTGATAGGTCTCTCATGAGCTCCTACCCTCATTGGTGCCTGTACACTCCTCACCCATACCCATGATAGAGGGGGCACATCTTGTGGTACCCCAAACTATCTAGTCACCTGCTCATACTAAAAGCACTCATACACTCCAACCTAGTGGTCATGTAGCCAATAAACCCTCGTATACTACAATTGCACTCCATCCTCATACCACCTAGGGAATCCTCTATAGGGCATCTATATGATATCCTAAGTTACTAATCTCTCTAAAAATCATCTATCATTATCTATCCTATGGGATCATATAGCCAACATACTCATCCACCACTCTCCAAATGGCTATAGAGGTGCCCACCTCTCCCTTGGCAATCCTATCGACCATACAACCTCTATGTGCTCATAATCCAAAAAATTCAATAAAGTAGCTACACTCACACCACCATTGAATGCCTCTTGAGTAAACTGATAAAGATCCCTATAAAGTGGGAAAGCATATTCTTATCCCATGAGAACATAGTACCATACACATCTATACTATGTATGATCTTATGCATCTTGTATGTAATCAACACCCCAATCCCATCCAAAACAAAAAATGGGGACAACAACATGACCAACCACTTTCATAGGTATGAAACACTCAACTACATAATAATTGACAATGATACGTCAATATCACTACCTATCCTATGTATGTCTAAGGGGACACCAACAAAATATAGGGATGCAGGGTTAATAACATCCACAACCATGTCATCTTGTAATATCACCTGACATCCACTAACCAACAAATCCAAACTATGGTACACATCCTCTGGAATAATCATAATCTTCCTATTAAGAAGCCATTAAGTACATGTATCTACATTCCACCTCTCACATAAGGTGATAATCAGATACCTATCCCATTTTATAGGACCTAGGTCACACACATTACCTAACCCTACTCTATCCATCACAACTCTCTCATCACCTGATAAAAGGTAACAACCACAGTGTCTCCATAACATGACCTTTACGAAACTCTCTCATCCATACCTCACCTTAAAAAAACACTATAAAATAGCATATATGTTAGCCAACCATGCCAAGGAAAATAACTAAGCTACAAAATAATAGGCAACAATTTAAAATCCTAAAAAACTAGCCCCAATAGATAACAATGCTACAAAAGGACACTAGTGCTGGACAACAACACCAAAATCTAGACAAAAATGCCAAACATTGGATAAGAGTGTTGAATCTTGGACAAGAGCACTAGAACTAGTGGAAAGTTTCCTAAGACTCTTAAAACATGTCAAAAGCATAAAAAACTAGCTTCTAAATAGGCAAAAAAGTCACACATTTTAGCTACTTACCAAGGCAACCTCCCCACCAACCTCAATCTAGGCTATTGACTACTCAAATCAAGTCATGATAGGTGCTCATGTCCTAAACATATCTCATACTCTAGAGCTTAAAATCGCAAACTACTCAATACACAAATGAATCAAGAATCATTCTAGCTTTCCGATATCAAACAAATTTTTCATCTAAAGTAAAATACCATTTTTCAAATAAATTTAACCTTGTATATCTATTTTACAAACCATTTTGGTCCACAAAATCATAATAATGATACTTTTGATATCACATGAGACTCACTCTCTTACTACATCATATACCTATTATAACACACACATTTCTCTACCAATTTTTACCCAGACATATAATTTGGTCTTAACCCATCAAAGACTCATTCAAATTTAAAAAATTCAGCCTAACCAATCAATACCTCATTCAACTTTCAAAACAACTTAGCCTAATTAATCAAGCAACTTCTCAATCAATTCAAACTATACCAACCTCACTTTTATCATTATGCCACTAGTCATCACTTTTGGCTCAACCTCCTCTATCATAGATCTTATCCCTCTCCCCCAAAGGGGGCATCATTACTACTATTCCTATTCCTACACTTATCTATCATGCTTATCCAATATCATAGATGGATATACCATGGTTCATACACCTCCAATATTTAGATTGTTAGATTCAACTTAGATTGATTGAGATACATAATAATTTCGATTACATGGGTCACTCAACATTACTCAAGACATTCAAAGGGATACACCTTTACTTTATAGATACACCATGACTCTTATAAATCCAATAGTTAGATTATCATATTTAGCTCAAACTGTTCAAGATGTATAGTGATTCAAACTACATGGGTCATTTAGCATTACTTAGGACATTCAAAGGGACATACCTTTAGTTTACAAATACATAGATTAGTTAGATATATAATGGTTTAGATTATATGGATTCATAGTGACTTTGATATTAATTTAGACCAAATACTAGATTTGGGGGCATACACATTACTAACATCTCACACAACTTCATACAACATGACATAGTTACAAAACCAAATAATAAATTATAGGCATAGTAAAGAGCACATTGTTTTGATCTCAATTTTTACACATGGGGCATGACATGATAGGTCATATCACATGTGGTTATATATATTACTAGACTATATATATGCATCACTCAAATACCAAATTTGGGGGCATGGCATAAATGCTCATATTCTTTATCATCCAAGATTATATAGATTAGAATGGAAAATACATGCCATTATCTTCCTACACATTTACTAGAGTTTTAGATTATACTAGGTTGGACCATATGATCATCTATAGTGGTTGGTCCATAGTATTACCCAAACCTAAACTACATGAGTTTATGTAGGATAGAGGATAGACATTGGTTTTGGGGCTTTGAACACTTCTCAATTCTAGTTTAGATTATATAGAGTGGTGGAATGATATATTTTTCTCTTCACAGCATATATATTCTATACACACATTCTAGATTACATGAGTTTTTGTGGGTCAGAGGGTAGACATTGGTTTTGGACCTTTGAGCATTTCTCATTCTAGTCAAATTCAGCATGGGGGCAAGTATTACCCTCCATGTTATGAAGATTCTAATTCTATATTTATTATAGGTGGCATCCATTTCAGGGATTCCTTCTTTATTTAGGAACTATTTGGCTCTCCATCCACTTCCCTATCTAGGAAGTGAGTTGGACTCTTTTTTAGCACACTTATCTCCACGTAAATTTTCTTTCCTTTATTTTACTCTATTACTTCATTTCATTACATCACTAGATTAAAAGGGTTCAAATGTATACACCCTAAATTGGTCAATCAACAACACATATCATGTCTTTTCATAGTCCTTTCATAGGATACTCTGATTGGAGAATATGAACTTTATTCAAATTTAGCCATATCTTTCATTTTATTCATTTGGGTCTTTTCTATGTTGGAGTCACCTTTTTGCCTATTCTCGGTCATCCTGAGCCTTTCAAATAGTCATTCCACCTCAACCAAGTTAGGTTTTCTATCTTATTTCCATCCCATTAGGTCCCAAGATTATAAGACAAGAGCATTTTGGTTAGACAGTAACATTAGTGCCACTAGTGTTCATTTCTAAAACTTTTATCCAAATCCATTTTGAGTTCTAATGGTTAGTTTCTTTCACTAGTTGAGTCTTACCCATTTTATTAGCTTCATATTTAAGTTTTCCCATATCGACCAAATGCTAATAAAGCTCTCAAATTTGAAATAACAAGTCTCATATATAAATGACTTCACAAGGATATATATAACTTACTACTTTAGCACATTAGACATAATAAAAATTAGTCAATAATATAGTTGAGCATTTTGCATCACACATAGACTTGCATGGTTGATCAAGGAAGGGCCTAGGTGAAAGTCATTCTTGCATCTATCATGCATATTGATTATGCATGTTCCCTAAGGGAGAACTACATTAGATCTAAGACCCTAGCTTGAGGGTTAATGTAGGTAGTGATCAAGATAGTAAGGGTTCTAGATCATGCGATCATTCTTTCCCTAACTCAATTTTCCCCCATTTTGATTTTGATACATTTATTTTTTGCATGTGTGTAGATGAACATAGGGTTTTGGAGATTAAAACAAACCTACAATGAGCTCTATTGACTTTTAGCCTTCAAAATTTGGTACACAAGCTCACATTTACCTAGTGAACAAAACCCAAAAATATTAGATCCTTAGGAAAATAGTGGAAGAGGTGGACTCTATAACTATTACCACTCTTATCTAATTTTGGTGCTCTTGTCCAATCATAGAACAAAATCTAGATTTAGATTCTAGACAGTGTCCTAGTCTTGCATCTCAATTTCTAACTCCTGAATCATCCATTTCAACCCATTTTTAGATAATATTACTTTTCTTACTCATATAAATTATTTCATAAAAATCTATATTTTTCCATATTAAACTAGATTTATCCCCTTGCTCTAGACCCCTTATTATTTAGGAACCATAGACTAGATTCCCAAAAACAATAAAATGGGTCTCTATCAAATATTATTTTCTCTAAAAAACCTTGAAACCTATAAAATTTATTTCATAATCCTCTTGACTAACACCAATACATCATCAATTAAATTATCTAAAATAATATTTTTCACCTTAGTGAGTTTGTTAACTACCACCAAAATCATATCATGTCTATTAATTAACATGGGAAACCCTCATACAAATTTAATATTGACTATTTGAAAATTAAATTATAGAATATCATGCGAGTACAACAACCCAATAGGATGAACATGTTCTATTTTTACTTCATTCTTGATTACTTTCCAAAAATATAATGGTTTTATCTCTATCATTAGCTTGGTCATTCTTACATGACCAAAATAAGGAGAACTATGTAATTTATTAAGCACAACAACTCTAAAATTTCCCATGTTTAACAAATACATTCTCTTGTTAAAACTCATGAGTCCATCCTTATCAAAATGAAAAGCTTCATATATATGATCTTGAGGTATTTTTTGGATATTTATCAACCTGCTCATAAAATTCATCACTTGGTGAGAATCTCAAAACCTAATCTCTAAAATTACTTCTAATAGTAGTCATTAATTTTATGTACCTTATACCATTGAGAGCATTTGTAACCTTGTTCTCTTTACATTTTATGCATCTGCTATCACAATCATAATCAAACAATAAATATAACCAATGTCTTTGTTAAGAATTAGATTTGGTTGTGTGAAGATGTAATTAAGTCCAAGATTATCAATTTTTAACTCAAATGAATTTCTTAAAAAATAATGCATCCAAACATGTAAGGCATGCACTCTTATGGTTAATTCAAAATCATGTGGAGTGTATTTAGCTTCATAATTACTCAAATCTATAGAATCATATGCTACTATTGACCTTCTTATATTAATATTCCACTTAAGCCATCCCTAAAAATAGTAGTCACCATAACAAAATGGTAATTAGGATTTGGAACATGCAACACTAGTGCTGAAGTAAGCCTCTCTTTCAAGATCTTACAAGATTATTCATATTTACCACTCTACACAAAAAAATTCTCTTTCCATTGTAAATAGGTGATGGGGTTAGCTATATTAGATAAATTGGGTATAAATTTATTGTGATACCCCACTAAACCCATAAAAATTTGTATATCATGCACATTTTAAGGTGTCCACTATTCCATGATGGGTTTTATATTTTTAAGATACATAGAATTAACAAAAATGAAATAATATGCCCTAGATAGTACACCTTATTCTAAAATAAAACACATTTAGATAATTTATCATAGAGTTTCTATTTTTGCAAGCATTGTAAAACCAAACATAATGATTAACATGTTCTTCCTCACTCTTAGAGTATATCAATATTGTCTAAGAAGATGAGTACACACTTATGTAACTAATATATGAACACACTATTCATGAGAATCATAAATACTACTGGTACATTTGTTAACCTAAAGGGAATGACTATGCAATTAGGTATATCTTCCTCCTTAATCCTCAGCTGATTGTACCCTACTCTAAGGTTGATCTTAGAAAAGACTGTTTCACCTCCTATTTGATCAAAAAGATCATCAATATGAGGTAAGGGATACCTATTCTTGATAGTTTATTTATTTGACATTCTATAGTTTATTCACATAGGAAAATTCCCATCCTTATTTTTCACAAACACAACTGGTGATCCCTATGGAAAAACGCTATGTCAAATTAGCCCTTCTGAAAACATCTCATGAATTTTGAATTTTAATTCAACTAACTCTATTGTCATCATTTTATAGGGTGATTTAGATTAAGGCTCAAATCCTAGAATGATATTAATTGTGAAGTTAAATTCCATTTTAGGAGTCAATCCAAGTATATCTTTTAGAAATACACCCCTAAATTTATGAAAATGGGATAATCTTCTAGGTTAGGCTCTTTAGGTTCTTCAAAATTTAAACACAAACACCTGACATCCTTTTCTTTGAGCCTTATTTAATTGAATGGCTATGATCTACCCTAACTTTAACTCCTTTTCACCTTGGATTTGGTTTTGATTTCCCACATAATCCAAGCATTTAACCTTATTTGTGAAGTAACCAAACTTTTCCTTGTGCTTCTAAAGCCAATTCACTCATATGATCACATCATATGACCCTATTTGAGCTAAAAAAAGTCTACAACAGTGGTGAAATCAAGACATTTTACCTCAAATTCCACTAAGGATTTATCTACCTTGACCCTAGAGTGATTCTCATATTACATAGTCCATGCATCTTACATATTCCCAACTTTCCTAGGTAGTTTATTAAGCAAACTAGGAGAAATGAAACACTCAGTAACTCCAATATATATCAAGATAGTAAAATAATGCCCCAAAAATGTACATGATACTTCTATTGGAGAGATGTGAAACTAATCTTGATGATTATCAACCATTGAATGAATATGATGTTGGAAAGTTCCCTATTGAGTTGATGATGATTAAGGATTCTTAAATTTACTCCTAGTCTTCCACTAAGGATAGTATTTTGCATAGTGATCTCCCCCATAAGTGAAGAAACATCCACATGATGATCCTTTTATCTCAGATGATTTACCTCTTATGTTACATTAATTGAATTCATTTATTTATTTATTTGCCCCTAAGTTTTTAAACATGAAATTATGATTATTATTAAATTTATTTTGGGAATTTACACTACACTTTTAATTATTCATTTTGAAATAAGGTTTCAAGCCACCAAACTTAATCTGATAGTTATCCCTAACTTCTATAAGAGATTTGAGTTTCTAATCTTGCTTAATGATTTTATTGAATAATTGATTCATGGATTTAGGTCCATGCACATATACATCAAATCTAATTTATGGCCTCAAACCCATGATGATCCTTTTGATTCAAAAACATTCATATTGTTGGCACTAGAGAACATATTTAATTTTTTTGATAAACTATTCCTAATATTGTATCATTGATAGTTATCCTTGTTTTAAATTATAAAAATATGTTAGTTTTTTATAAAACTATGGATATGGTACCTAGCCCTAAAAAAATTTACAAACTAATCCTAGGTGGAGGTAGTGGAGTTAAGACCCATTTCCATATTCTTAATGGCACACCAAATTGCCACCTTCACTAGTTAGCTAATATGCTCCCCATACTACTTTGGTCACCTTAAAGTAATTTTAAATATTGAAATACTTTTCCATTTACATGAGACAAAATTGTAATACATTTACAAACATTGTTCCATCAAATTTAGGGGGATTCACCTTTTTCACATCCCATGTAAGTTTTTCATCTACTTGTGCTCTTGTAATTTAATGTTCTTTAACATGATCTTACTCTATATTTTATTCATGGTTGACCTATTGTTCCTTGGGATCTTATTGATTTTATTCCTAATTAGACCCATGTACCTCTTATTATAGATATGAAATTATATCCAGTACCTTGTTCAAGATTATAACGATTTGGTCAAGCTTAACAACTTACTTTTATACTAATAGGTTGTTGATTCTATGTTGAAGTTCTTTAAAAATTAGCTCATGCACATACTATTCATTCTTACTATTCAATGAGGAGAGATAGGTAAGTGTTAGTAGACTCATAAGGTTCAAAAATTTATACCTAAGTTTTGAAACCACATGTTATAACCCTTCTAGTCTCAGCTAACATAAAAGTACAATTTTTAAAATAGTATTAATTATCCACATTAATTATTAAGTAACTAACAACATAAATTTACAATTTATACACCATTAAAATATACCATATAGATGAAATCAAGATAAATAAAACATGTATAATATATAAATTTTATCCACATATTTGAGCATGTTATCAACTTCTAATTATCCCCAAATGTGTATACAATGGTGCAATAATAGTAAATTCATGCAACAGATTAAAAATCATAATTTAAGGAATTACTCATCAAATATAATGAAATTTGAATAAGTTGATCCAACTATACATCCAATATATATCCAATAGTGTAGTATAATATGTTATATAATGTTTATATATGGTTTTTGATAGCTATTTCCATACATACCAAATAAATATAATAAAATAAAATTTATAATAATACAACATAGATTTAGTAAAACAACTCATACAATCTATATAGAAAACATGAGTATATGTTATGAATGATTTATATATAGCTATAGAGAGGAAGAGCATAATTTAGGAACTTCACCTCCAATCATAGACTATCATTCTCCCACACACCTCCCCACTAGGAATGGTTATTCCTTTCATAATGGGGAAGATAATGACAATGTGAACATCAAAAACTCATCCATAATAATGTGTAGTATAATCAATAATACATGAAATAGTCATAGAAACCATGAAATACATCCTCTATCTAGTATTCCATCATGCATACATGTAATCTATAAAGTAAAATGGACAAAAAATGTATACAACTATAAAACTAATTTGGCCAAAATTTTTCATTATAATTTTTAGACTTCAAATGAAGGTCAACAATCATAATAATACTCTCTACTAGAATACATTACATCACTACCCTTCACATTAACTGGTGATGAGTGATTTATGTGAATGATTATTACCTATAATGACTCATCATCACTTAATGTGAAGGATGACTTTGTGTATGACCCATAAATAACATATATCATAAAGAACTTCACTCCAAATAGTCTAAATAACAAGAATTAATAGAATAATTTTAAGGTCATTCAAATAAAGGTTCAAGAAGAATAAAATTTGTTTCTACGTTAAAAAACATATCCATAATTATTTCCATATAGAAACTTCACACATTATTACAAACAAATTTTAATGAATGCATACTAAAATACACTATGTTTCCCACCTTCAATTATAACCTATTCCATCTGAATAAATACTCATGTGTAATAATAAAAAATTCACAACAAGTACTAAATTATAAAATACATTTTGTCCACTTAATCTTCATATTCTATAAGTTTATACAAACATATGCTATAATACCTTATTCCAAACTTAATAGTTTTTATTTTCATTGCATATTAAACAATATAATAACATTATTTAGTATATTTTAAGTCTAAAGAACCCATAAAAAATTTCTTAGAGTCATTATTATTGTCTTCAACTATAAAACTATTGGTTTTCAATAGATCATTATTCATCAATAAGATTCATAAAATACACTTAACCCATAATATATTAACCATTCCATTTGAATTTAAAACCTTAATATGAAACATAGTTATTAAGGTCAAGACATATACACAACTATATGTTTATTAAAATATAAATCTAACTATACTTACTAGTAATTTCAATAGTCCAATTACATATTTTTAAAATAAGTATAAAAATCATAATATCTTGATTTACACCACAAGGAGTTTTTGTCTTATTAATTTATAACTTGGTCTAAAAACAATATTGTGTAGCTAGTAATCCCTCATAACTGAGTTCATGTAATTGATGTATTCAAATCTCAGCACAACTAATTTACCTAAGTTAAAATTGGTAAAACAACCTATTAATTAATATAGACCTTTGAATATGATTTATATAATAGTTTTCATGTATCTCAATCTACCAAAGAATCACAATGCAATTCATTAACCTAAAAGTTTGTGGTGATATGGCACACTAAAACTATTGTATAAAAATGAAACAACCACCAAAATGCCATACATTACTACTTAAAACTTATAATGAAAACTAAGTTATAGATATGTATTAAACTTGTTATATAAAAAACTAAAATTTATAATGAAATATCAAGTTTTAATTAATACAACAGTAAACCAAAACTAAAAATAAATCTTGGAATAACCTCAAACAATAATTTAAAGGTTTCTAAATTGAAATAAGATGAACCGATAAGTCACATTATTTAATTATAACACCATACATATCCATAATGGGATGGTTTAGGTGTGATAAAACCCATAAGAACTTATGAGGGAGATAAAATCGCACCCACAAGTTGATATGAGTGGAGTTATTTGAAAATAAATTGTATACACATAATATTTTTAACTTTTATAATACATTGAAATTTTATCTCTTGCAATGACCTATCAAGTTTCAATATCTATGAGTGCACATCTTAAAGGGTGCACTAGGAAATGGGTGGGTAGAATGATGGTGCTTCATGAGAGACATTATTATTTATCTATCATGTTTATATCTAGTATAGTTCTCTCATACTTGATTCTTAAAGAAATATTCCTCCTTATAACCCATAATTATACCAAGAATCATATTTTATGACTATATCAACCTAGATCGATGTAGTACTTATTTATTCTTTCTAATTTTTAAACTAGGTTGGGTAAGTTGATGTAGTCCAAAATTTACAATAGATGCTTCACAACTAAGTTGGCCATGGTCGACCTAGTTCAAGGTTAAACTATTATATTTTTAACTACACCGCAGCTAGATATTAGTGTCAGATAAAATTTTGGTAAGGGTTAGGATTACTCACCACTATAAATATAAGACACCATTTCAATCCAATAGAGAGGAACTGATGTAGGAACATCCAATACTTAACTCAATTTCATATTCATGTACGTTTATTATATACATTAAGAGGAAATAAGAGGGGTAGAATTGTTATAAACCATTTTACCCATATATAAATATCAATATTTTTGGAAATCTAAGTTTAAATATAAGGTAAAGAGAATAACTAGTAAAAGAGGAAAAGTTTGTGAAAGGATAGTCATCCAAATGGTATATTTGGGTGTTAGTTTGAAGTCTTGTAAATAGAAAATAATATAAGAGGCTGTAGAGGCCATTGAGGGGAGAGGGTAGTGGGTGACAAGAGCATGAGGAAGCCACCATTTTACTTTTGATCTATAAGCTTTAGAATCTTGAAAATGAAAAAAAATATCATGTATATTTCTTGAGATATTTAATTGATGATTCTAGCATTGGTAATTTCATTGATATGGATAAATTCCTCAATATGAAAGTCCTTTATTATGTGATATTATTATGAAATTGTTTTGGTTGAAATATGATTTACTTGTGGAGCAATAATTCTTAATTTACTAGTGGAATATTAATAAAATATTATTTTTATGTTGATGGTAATTTTGTATGAAAGATAAGTGTGCAAGAAGTAAATGGTTTCCAATGAAAATATTTAAGTATAATGGTTAAATATATGGAAAATTCAATGTATAATTAGATATTTGAGACATGTGTGAAAAATATGGATTGATATAGTTACAATTAGAATTTTATTAACAAATTGGGTGATGGTTTTGATGGGTTGGTCATGTAATGATGTTTCAACTTGTAGACAAATCGATATTCATTAATTATCAAGTTTGTTGTATTATCCGGTAGTAATTTTAATTAAATAAAGATTAGATTTTTTGAAAAAGAAGAATGGAGAAAAGAGAAACATGAATTTAGGGAGCCATATTTATTTGCATGTGATAAAGATTTCTATTCACTATGGTTTCATGCACTACTCATTCTACTTACATACAAATTGTGCCTTAATTATGATAAGTCAATCTACAAGTTAAATATTTATAAGTCTGCACAATAGTTTAAAAATAAAAGAAATTAAATTGGGAATTTAATAATGTAAGAAAACATTAGGTGGATCTCTATGGTGAAATTCAAGTCAAAATTCTATTTTGAACATGTGAATATTCATTGTCGAGTTGGTGGATGGTTTCAAAAGTCAAATTTTTATTTCTATTTACAAATAATGAACTAAATCACTAATTTGGTTTTGATGTATAATATTATTATCATGCCTTTATGATTAGTTTTCTTCCTTTCTCAATTGGTCAAGATCATACAGAGGTAATTGGTAGAATGAGTCGATGGATTACCAATTCCTCATTGAATGTCATTAAGTTTTTACGATATTTATAATGGTTTTAGTCTTAAATCCATTTAATTCAAAGTAATAGTATCCATTTGTTGACCTCCTTAACCATTTTGTAAATATGTATGAGTGTGAAGTGTAATGATGTCTTTATCATGACAAGTCATTCAAGTAATCCACACCTTCTTTAAAGCTATAAATCATGACAAATCCATTAAATATTGACACTATGAGGTATTTAAAGTCTATTCTAGTGGGAGGAGTAAAAAAATTAAGATAGAGGACATAAATACAACACCAGTGGATTTTTTTCCCCAAAACTAATCAAACTAGGAATAGTTTTACTCACTACATTGAGTATCACAAGTGTGTAGCTTCAAAAAAGTGAAGATGCTTGTGAGTGTGATAAATATGCCAAGTATTATCATTCTCTTTGTCCTAGGGAATGGATTGATATATGGAATGAGTAGAGGGAAAATGGAACTTTTCCTGGGCCCCTGTAATAGAGCTACAATTTGTTATTAATCTTAGACATTACAATTTTCTATCACTCTAGACAATTTTAAAATCAATAATTTTACTTTATTTGAGGTTGCAAAAGAGATTTGTAGAATGTTTTTTTTTCTTCAAGAGAGGGCTGATTTTAGGGGATTTACTCTATGGTGTGATCCTCGAGATGTTAATTTTTTAAACATCTAAGAGATAATTAGATTCTAAAGGGAAATTGAAGGTAGTATGGAGATGGTTGAGTTTCTATTTCAATAATTCCATTACAACTATAAGCATAGGAAAAATCCTTTTTATCAATAAGTGATCCTTTAAAAAATATATAATTATGTGATTATTGACATCCTTTATTGTTGTTGTGATGTGTGATGTTTGGATGGGATGGTGATTCGGCAACCATAGGTAAAATGAGTTCAACAATGAGTGACAATGTTGTAGCCAAATGGATATAAGACAAATTATATCAATTTTGATCTAAGAAATTGAAAATTATAGAAAAGTACATGAATGCATATGAATGTTATCATTTGTGGTATTAGAGCATGAAGCTCTTGGGGTTTTATTTGATTTGATAGATGATTTTTTTTGGAAACTAATGATTTAGGCAAGTATGGCTCCATGAAATTATGATAGGTTTAGTATCAGATTTGAAGTACAAGCAAGAATCTTGTAAGCTTATAAAATGTAAATGGAGAAAGAAATAATCAGTCTCAAATTAGACTTAAAAATGTTAGAGCTTGAGATTTTGATGAATCAGTGATTAGAAGAAGGAATCCAAGAATGTGTTTGGCATTTGAAGAGAAGAATCAAGTGGCCTATAGAGTTACTTATGAGGAAAATAAGGGAAAAGATAATTGCCATGATAAAAATAAGACATAGAGTCTTGAAGAGTGGAGAGTTTCCAGGTAAACAAAAAATATAGATATGAAAAAGGTTCTCAAAAAAGAGGGAAAAGTGTAGAGAGAAGCACTTGAGAAAATCAAGAGGAGAGAGTCAACAAAGGAGGCACTCAAAGAGACATTTTGGTATCTGATTTGGTTATTTAACATTATATTTAAATTTTTTTACACATGAAAGGAGAACCTAAAAAAGAGGGTCAAAGATAAGGCCTTATATATTGCAAAGATTAGGGAAAGCAAAGCACCCATGAAGTCAAATGACTTTGATAGTGAAATTGAGAATGAAAGAGAGAAAGTTGTAGAAACTCTTAAGAAGGAAATTGAAATCTTTCAACATGTTGATAAAAAAATAGAAGAGAGTGTAGAGTTGCATGATGCTGTGGATAACATCCTAAAAAAAGAATGAAAGTCGACACACTCAAAAAAGGTGATTAAAATCAAATAAAATATTAAAGAGAATGAGATAATGTAACAGGTCATGAAATAGGTAATTATAAAGTTGAATTCTAATTTCAATATTATATCTAAAAATAAGATAGTTGATGTGAAGATGAATCAAAATGAAGGCAATGTTAAATGTACACAACTTGAAATAAATCATGGGTATGTATTTCCAAAATGGATGAAGAAACCAGTTGTTGGAATGAAGATTGCATGATTCAATCAAAAATTTAGTGAAGTTTGGAATTCAAATGGGAGGCTAGTATAGAATAGAGAAGAAAAATTAGATTTTAGGATGAAGTTTGGACTAAATTAGAATAAAATTAGTCTCCACCTAACAAAATAAATGAGGAAGCAATTAGGATGACATAGGTAAGCCCAAAGAGTATTTGGAGAAAGAAGAATACCAGTGAAATGAAAGGTAAAAAAAAATCTTTGAATAATGATGCATTAAATAATTCAATTGAAATTAATAATGAATTAAGTGATGAGATGATTGTAAGAACTAACTTGAAAAAAGGATAAGGGTCAAAGTTGACACCCAAAGAGAAGTCATTACCAGAACAGGTGATGAAACAACATGAAGAACATAAAATTTCCAATTTTATGTCTCTGGTAAAGACTAATGATTTAGGTAATGGAATATATTTGGAAAATGATGTTGATGAGAGAGAGCGGAAATAATTTTACAAAAAAGAGAAAATATAGATGAAAATAAAGACAAAAAAGGATACAAGATCTAAGTTTGATGGTCCTAAGTTTGATGAAGAAAGTGGAGAGATAGATAAGCTCTCATTGAAAGAAGAAATGAGGATGTTGGAGGAATTGTTTAACCCTCAAAAAAGGCTGGTTACTACAACATAATTAGATGAAGATACATATAAATTTTATAAGCTCATTAGAGAGATTAAAACTAAATAAATCTTGAGGCAAAAAGAAGTTCAAGATACACAAGCTAGTGATGGAAATCCTCAAGAATGGGGAAGGGAGAAGAACAAATTAGAAGAGTTTTCATCTAACATGTTTGTTTATTTTATAGGTATAACAAAATAAGAGTTCATAGGATAACTCATGAACATTTCCAAGAAGCAAGAATCCTTATGCCAAGGATAAGAAGATAAAATAATTTTTGATGCAGGGATAATTAAGAAAGAATATCAAGAATGTTTCCAAGAACAAAAAAAATGAAAATGAGATTGAGTATGAAAGCTAAACCTAGAGAACATATTATAGGATTTTTGTATGAAAAAAATTGTATAAAGAAATAGTGTATTAATCAAGTTGGTGCAATTGGATAGGAGAAGGTAAAAATCGAAGAAATAACTTTAGATGGAAGTGAACTAGAAAGCTAGATGCTTGTAGCTGAGACGGAGATGAGAATAAAAAGGTACAAAAAGAAAGAGAAATATAAGGATAAAAAATAAGGAGAACAATAATTTTTTTTTAGAATAGAGTTCATTGAATGACTAGAAGAAAAATAAAAAGTTCAAGTTCAAGTGTAGATCAAAAGAACATGTTCATTTGTATTAAAAGTTGAGGGTAAAAGAGAAAGAAAAAGACAACAAGAACAAGGTGAAAAACTTCATGAGTATGATCCCATGAAAAATTTATAAGTCTAACCATTTGATGCAGGAGAATCTAATGATTAACTCAATTTCATATTCATGTAGGTTTATTATATGCATGAGGAGGTAATAAGAGGGATGTAATTGTTATAAACCATTTTACCCAGATGTAAATATCAATATTTTTCATTTATTAGAAATCTATGTTTAAAAAAAAGATAAAGATATTGCCTAATAAAAGAGGATAAAGTTTTTGAAAGGATAGTCATCCAAATGGTATATTTGGGTGTTAGTTTGAAGTCTTGTAAATACAAAATAATATAATAGGCCATAAAGGCCATTGAGGGGAGAGGGTAGTGGGTGGAAAGAGAATGCAAAAGCCACCATTGTATTTTTGATCTATAAGATTTAGAATCTGGAGAATGAAAAAAAATATATCACATATATTTCTTGAGATATTTAGTTGATGATTCCAACATTCGTAATTTCATTAATCTAGATAAATTCCCTAGTATGAAAGTCTTTTATTATGTGATATTGTTACAAAATTATTTTGGTTGAAATATGATTTACTTATGGATCGATAATTATTAATTTACTGGTGGAATATTAATAGAATATCATTTTGATGTTGATGGTAATTTTGTATTGAATAAAAGTGCATAGGAAGCAAATGGTTTCCAATGAAAATATTTAAGTATAAAGATTAAATATATGGAAGTTTCAACATATAAATAAATCTTTGAGACATGTGTGAAAAATATGGATCGATATAGTTGTAATCAATATTTTTTTAACAAATTTGGTGATGGTTTTGATGGGTTGGTCATGTAACAATGTTCTAAATTGTAGAGAAATTGATATCCATTAATTATCAAGATTATTGTATTATTCAATATAAGTTTTTATTAAAGAAAGATCATATTTTTTGAACATGAAGAATAGATAAAAAGTAGTGTGAATTTAGGGAGCCCTAGTTATTTGCATGTGATAGAGATTTCTATTCACTGTAGCTCAATGAAATAGTCATTCTATTTACATGAAAAATATTACTTAATTATGGTAAGTCAATATTTAAGTTAAATATTTATAAGTCTATTTAATAGCTTAAAAATAAAAAAAATTAAATTGGGCATTCGAGAATGTAATAAAATGTTAGATGGATCTCTATGGTGAAAGTCAAGTCAAAATTATGTTTTGAATATGTGAATATTCATTGCTGAGTTGGTCTATGGTTTTTTAGGTCAATTATTTATTTCTATTTACAAATCATGAATTAAATCATTGATTTGGTTTTGATGTATAATATTATTACCATTCCTCTATGACTAGTTTTCTTCCTTTCCTAATTGATCAAGATCATACAAAGGTAATTGGTAGAATGAGTCGATGTATTACCAATTCTTTATTGAATGACATTAAGTTTGTAGGAAATTTATAATGGTTTTGGTCCTCAAGCCAGTCGATTCAAAGTAACAATATCTATTTTTTGACCTCCTTAACCATTTTGTAAATCTATACGAGTGTGAAGTGTAATGGTGTCTTTGTTAGGACAAGTTGATCTAGCAATCCATGCCTTCTTTGAACCTATAAATTATGACAAATCCATTCAATATTGGCACTCAAAGATATTTAAAGTCTATTCTAGTGGGAGGAGAAAAAAGTCAAGATAGAGGACATAAATACAACACCAGTGAATTTTCATTTTCCCACAACTAATCAAATTAGGCATTGTTTTGCTTGCTACATTGAGTATCACAAGTGTGTATATTCAAAAAAATTAAGATGCCAATGAATGTGACAAATATGTGAAGCATTATCATTCTCTTTATCCTGAGGAATGGATTTATAGATGGAATGAGTAGAGGGAAAATAGAACTTTTCCTAGGCCCCTGTAATAGAGCTATAGTTTGTTATTAATCTTGGACATTGAAATTTTCTATCACTCTAGACATTTTTAAAATCAGTAATCAAACTTTATTTGAGGGTGAAAAAGAGATTTTTATAATGTTTTTTTCCTCAAGAGAGGATTGATTTTAGGGTATTTCCTCTATGGTGTGATCCTTGGGATGTTAAATTTTTAAGCATCTAAAGATAAGCAAATGATAAAGGTCAATTGAAGGTAATATGGATATGGTTGAGTTTCTATTTCAATAATTCCATTACAACTTTAAGCATATGAAAAATCATTTTTAGCAATAAGTGACCTTTAAAAAAAATATAATTATATGATTTTTGATGTCCTTTGTTGTTGTTGTGTCATGTGATGTTTGGCTGGGATGGTGATTCGACAACCATAGGGAAATTGAGTTCAAAAATGAGTGACAATGTTGAAGCCAAATGGATATAGGATAAATTGTATTAATTTTGATCCAAGAAATTGAAAATGATAAAACATTACATGAATACATAGGAATGCTATCATTTTTGGTATTAAAGCATGAAGCTCTTAGGTTTTGACTTGATTTGACAGATGAAATGATTTTTTTTATAAACTAATGATTTGCGTAAGTGTGTCTCCATGAAATTATGACAAGTTTAGCAATAGATTTGGAGTGCAAGTAGGAAGTTTGTAAGCTTATAAAATGGAAATGGAGAAAGAAATAATCAATCTCAAATCAGACTTAAAAAGGTTGGATCTTGAGATTTTGATGAATCAGTGGTCGAAAGAAGGAAGCCAAACATGTGGTTGGCATTTGAAGAGAAGAATTAAGTGACCTATAGAGCCACTTGTTAGGAAAATAAGGCAAGAGATAATTGCCATTAGAAAAACAAGCCACAGAGGATTGAAGAGTGGAGAGTTTCCAGGTAAGAAACTAAAGATAGATATGAATAAGGTTATAAAAAAAGAGGGAAAATTTTAGAAAGAATCACTTGAGAAAAGTAAGAGGAGAGTGTCAGCAAAGGAGGCACTCAAAGGGAAATTTTGGTCTCTAATTTAGTTATTTAACTTTATATTTAAATTTTTGTATGTAAGAAAGGAGAGCTTGAAAAAGAGGGTCAAAGATAAGGCCTTATAGTTTTCAAAGATTGGGGAAATAAAAGCACCCATGAAGTCAAATGACTTTGATAATGGAATTGAGAATGAAAGAGAGTAAGTTGTAAAATCTCCCAAGAAGGAAATTAAAATCCTTCAACATTTTGATAAAGAAATAGAAGAGAGTGTATAGTTTCATGATGCTCTGGATAGCATCCTAATAGAAGAAAGAAAGGAAGAACACTCAAAAAAGGTGATTACAAGAAAATAAAATATGAAAGAGAATGAGACAATGCAGTAGGCCATAGAATATGTAATTAAAAAGTTAAATTATGATTTCAATCTTATATCTAAAAATAAGATTGTTGATGTGAAGATGAATCAAAATGAAGGCAATGTTAAATCTCCACAACTTGAAATAAATCATGGGTATGCATTTCTAAAATGGATGAAGAAACTAGTTGTTGAAATGAAGAATGCAAGATTCAATAAAAAATTTAGTGAAGCTAGGAATTCAAATGGGAGGCTAGTACAAAATAGAGAAGAAAAATTAGATTTTGGGATGAAGTTTGGACTAGCTCAAAATAAAAAGGAGTCTCCATCTCTCAAAATAAATAAGGAAATGATTAAGAGGATAGAGGTAAGCCCAAAGAGAATTTGGAAAAAGAAGAATACCAATGAAGTGAAAGGTAAGGAAATTTATTTGAATAATGATGCATTAAATAATTCAATTGAAAATACTAATGAATCAGGTGATGAGATGATTGTAAGAACTAACTTGTAGAAAGGAAAAGGGTCAAATTTGACACCCAAAGAGAAGACATTGCTAGAACAGGTGATGAAATAACGTGAAGAACATAAAATTTCCAATTTTATGTCTCTAGGAAAGACTAATGATTTAGGTAATGAAATCAATTTGGATAATGATGTTGATGAGAGAGAGTGGAAATCAATTTCCACAATATAAAAAATATAGATGAAAGGAAAAATAGAAAAGGATACATGATCTAAGTTTGATGGTTATAAGTTTGATGAAGAAAGTGGAGAGATAGATAAGTTCTCACTAAAAGAAGAAATGAGGATGTTGGACGAATTGTTTAACCCTCCAAAAAGGATAGTTACTATAGAAGAAGTAGATGAATATATAGATAAATTTGATAAGCTCATTAGAGAGCTTGGAATTAAAGAAACCCTGAGGCAAAAAGAAGTTAAGGATACAAAAGCTAGTGATGGAAATTTTCAAGAATGGGGAAGGGAAAATAATACATTAGAAGAGTTTTCATCTAACATGTTTATTGATTTTGTAGGTATAATAAGACAAGAGTTCACAGAAGAAATAATGAACATTTCTAAGAATCAAGAGTCCTTATGCCAAGGACAAGAAGATAAAATAATTTTTGATGCGAGGATAATTAAGTAGGAATATCAATAATGTTTTCATGAATAGACAAAAATCAAAATGACATTGAGTATGGAATCTAAATCCAAAGAAAATCTTCCAGGATCTTTGTATGACACAAAGCATATAAACAAAAAGTGTATTAATCAAGTTGGTGCAATTAAATAGGGGTAGGTAAAAATTGAATAAATAACTTTATATGGAAGTGAAATAAAAAGATGGATGCTTGTAGTTGAGAAGTAGATGAGAATAAAAAGGTACAAAAAGAAAGAGATAAATAGAAGGATAAAGACTAAGGAGAACATTAATTTTTTTGTAGAATAGAGTTCATTTAATGACTAGAAGAAAAAGAAAAAGTTAAAGTTCAGGTGTGGATCAAAAGAATAAGTTCCTTTGTATGAAAATTTAAGGGTAGAAGACAAAGAAAAAGACAAAAAAATAAGGTGAAAAACTTCATGAGCAGAAGCCCATGAATAATTTCTAAGTCTGGTCATCTGATGTAGGAGCATCCAATAATTAACTCAATTTCATATTCATGTAGGTTTATGGTATGCATTAGGAGGCAATTAGAGGGGTATAAGTGTTATAAACCATTTTACCTAGATGCAAATATCAACATTTTTCATTCATTGGAAAGCTAAGTTTAAAAACAAGATAAAGATAATGCCCTATAAAAGTGGAGAAAGTTTGTGAAAGGATAGTCATGAATATATTTGGGTGTTAGTTTGAAGTCTTGTAAATAGAAAAGAATATAATAGGCCATCCAAGACATTTAAGGGAGAGGGTAGTGGGTGGTAAGAGCATTATGAATCCACCATTGTACTTTTGATCTACAAGCTTTGGAATTTGGAGAATGAAAAAAAAATATCATGTATATTTCTTGAGATATTTAATTGATGATTCCAACATTGGTAATTTCATTGATCTGGATAAATTTCTAGGTATGAAAGTCCTTTATTATGTGATATTGTTACAAAATTGTTTTGGTTGAAATATGATTTACTTTTGGAGCGATAATTCTTAATTTGTTAGTGGAATATTAAAAAAATATTATTTTGATGTTGATGGAAATTTTGTATCGAAGAGAAGTGTGTAGGAAGTAAATGGTTTCCAATGAAAATATTAAAGTATAATGGTTAAATATACGGAAGTTTAAATGTATAAGTAGATATTTGAGACATGTGTGAAAAATATGGATTGATGCAATTACAATTAGGATTTTATTAACAATTTGAGTGACAATTTTGATGGGTTGGTCATGTTATGATGTTCCATATTTTAGATAAATTCATATTCATTAATTATCAACATTGTTGTATTATCTGGTAGAAGTTTTAATTAAATAAATATTAGATTTTGTGAACAAGAATAACAAAGAAAAGAGTAGTTTGAATTTAGGGAGCCATGGTTATTTGCATTTGATAGAGATTTATATTCACTGTAGTGCGATTCAATACTCATTCTACTTACATGCAAACAACACCTTAATTGTGGTAATTTGATCTACAAGTTAAATATTTATAAGTCTACCCAATAGTTTAAAAATAAAGGAAATTAAATTGGTCATTCAAGAATGTAACAAAATGTTATATGGATCTCTATGGTGAAAGTCAAGTCAAAATTTTGTCTTAAACATGTGAATATTCATTGCTGAGTTGGTCAATGGTTTTGAAGATCAATTGTTTATTTATATTTACAAATCATGAATTGAATCCCTGATTTGGTTTTGATGTATAATATTATTATCATTCCTTTATGACTGGTTTTCTTCCTTTCCCAATTGGTCAAGATCATATAGAGGTAATTGGAAGAATGAGTCGATGGATTACCAATTCCTCATTAAATGACATTAAGTTTATAGGATATTTATAATGGTTTTGGTCCTTAATCCAGTTGATTCAAAATAAAATCATGCATTTATTGACCTCCTTAACCATTTTGTAAATTTGTATGAGTGTGAAGTGTAACAGTGTCTTTGTTAGGAAAAGTTGTTTAACTAATCCAAAACTTCTTTGAACCTATAAATCATGATAAATCCATTAAATATTGGAACTTATAGGTATTTAAATTATATTCTAGTGGGAGGAATAAAAAATCAAGATAGAGGACATAAATACAACTCCAATGGATTTTCATTTTCCCATAACTAATCAAACTAGGCACTGTTTTAC
>JARHVA010000289.1:4287500-4292500 GCA_037957365.1 Torreya grandis
GCTAATAATTAATAAAATAAGATAAAAAAATATTCACAATGGAAACAAAAAGAATAAGGAAGCCACAAATAATTAACTAAAGGTAAGAAAAGAGGGAAATTGCTTTCTTTGTAACATACACTCATTAATGAACACAAGGGCTTCCAAAGCCAAATAAAAGAGTGATTATAAAGTAATAATTTTCCTCCTTAGACCTCTAAAAATACATTATGCCTATTTATACCTCCCATAACCCTCGTTAGACCTCCTATATTTCATAAAAGAGAGTGGATTTTCAATATTATTAAAAATTTTCACTTCTCATAAATAAATTCATGCCACTAAGACTAGAGTGGCTTTGTACAACAAGCCATGAGTAAGAGATCCACTCTCTCATTCACAAAATATAAGCACTTATGCCAACCCCACGTGAGTGGCATAGGGGAACTCCTAATTTCCATACCAAACATTCACAAAAAAACAAAAAAACAAGACAAGTAAGATAAATCATGGCAAGAATGGAAAATATAAAAACTTAAAAAGAATCCTTAAAATCAGGGCCTCAAAACAAGTAAAAGCACTTGTTCATTTTCATTTTAATAAGATTAAGTAAATAGAAAACAAGATAAGAGATATCATTAAAACTTAAAAATTAGAAATAAAAAGACCTACCTAAGACTGAAATCTCCACTTGTTAATTTTCCAAAATGCTTTCTCCAAACACCCAAGCTCTCTAACAATCCAAAATGCATAAACCCAAAAATACCAAAAAAAGGTCCTTAAAATGAGAATACAACATAAAAAATGACCAATAAGAGGGTAAGACATGGCCATCCTCATCTTAAATATGTGACCTCCCTCCATAAATTTCTCTTACAAAACTCATAAATATCCTTATACACTTACATGTGTGTTTCTTTCACTCAAATACATAACACAACTTTTTTTACACAAAAAGAGAGGGATGCTTGTGGGAGAAAAATTAGAACATCAAATAAGGCCTTTATATGACCAATTTTTTTTCAAATGTCCTGAAACAAATGACATATCCAATGTGTATAAGTATGGGCCTAAAAGAGCTTCTATAATAAGGTTTTCTTGTCAAATACTCAAAGAAAAAGGTGATTGAAGGGACAATTTAGGGATTGAACACAAGAGTTGGGTTTGTGGGTCAATACAACCCACAAAAATAGGGTGGTTGACCTCATATATGGTTAATTTAGTTTTAATTTGATTGGAATAAAACAAATGGTTTATGTTAAAACATCGTAATTTCAAATAATAATTAGAAAAATAAATATAAAGGAGTACAAAATAATACATTTAAAATTTTGTAAAATGAACATGTCTAAATTTAAAGGTTTGGATAGGTATAAGGTGTGCATATATTATACTAAGGCATGTATGAGTCCTTTTTAGTCCTACCTTTGGCCCCCTTGTAACTTTAACACTTAATACAAAAATCAAATACATCCATGAAAAAATTATCGATATCAAGAACAATATGGAGTTTGTGTATATTTACATAATTAGTTTACCATAAGAACATCACAAGACTAGACAAATATTTTGGTTATTTCAATAATATAAATAATAAAATAATGATATATATCATCATGCAATTCAATAACAATAACCAGATATCAAAATACATACACTCAAAACAATCATGTTTAGTAACCATACATACAAATAACATTGGTTAAACTAGCTAACCAAGGTTTATAATGAAACAAAATATAAAGTGTGGCCCCACAATTATTTCATATAATCCAAAATATATCCATAGATTCCATAAAACATAATAAAACATATAGTAGAGAGTGATATCCAAATGGGGTCTCACATCCCCCTCCCCTAAAAGTAGTCCTCCTCTTGGAAGTCACTAGGATAGATGCAGATATTAAACTCATAAGGGTGTTTCATCCTCCCAATAAGTTTTTGAATCACCATATCTATCCCATTATACCTTGACCTAGTCTATTTCATAACCTCAAAGTCCCAATGTCCTATAATCTAGAATACATATGGGATCCAAGATTAGCTATCCATCTCCCTCAACCTCCAAAGCTGTCCAATCCAAAACATGAGAAATATATGGAAAATATCTCTTTAAAAGTGAAACATAAAAAAAAATTGGGCTTGAGATAGGTTGGGTGGCAAAGATAAGTGGTAGGAAACTAGTCCTACTTTCTCCAAGATCTTAAAGGGACCCACAAAATGGGGTATGAGCTTAGATCTTTTTACATACTAGATCAAGCTCTTATTCAGTCACACTCACAAAAAGATCTTATCCATAACTAACAAAAGTTGATATTTTTTCTTTTTTAAATTATCATTCTTATTTTGTATATATTACAACTCTTATAATTATTTTCAAATGAGGACTACATGTTGATACATGTCCTATATCATAGTTGGGTTAATCACAACCCTATCCTCATGTTTATCCCAACTTAGAGGAGTCCTACATGATATACCATAAAGAGCCACATATGGATCCAAATGAAGGGAATTATAATAACTATTTTTGTAAACAAACTCAACCAAGTATAATTATTCCTCCTAATGTGATTTTTGATCCATCACATACATACACAACATGTCTTCTAACACCTAGTTGACCCACTTTATTTATCCATTTCTCTCTAGATGATATGATGTGCTAAAGTGGAGATGAGTGCCCAATGCCCTCTAAAGTGTAGTCCATAACTCATATGTATAATTAGGGTCTCTATCTAAAATAATCTTTGGTAGAATCCCATGTAATCAAACAATTTCATCCAAGAAGATCCTTGCCACATCCATGGCATTGTAAGTGGTCCTAAATGGAGAGAAATGGGTCTCTTTAGTCAACTTATCCATTATCACAATGATTGAATCATGGAGATAGGAAAAGAGAGGTAGAAAAATAATAAAATAAATAGAAATGGTGTTTGATTTCCACTCTAGTATGTCATGTGGATATAGAAGACTCACTAGATGTTGATGGTCTACCTTGATCTACTAACACTCAAGACATTATGTTATAATATTTGTACTGTCATAATATAATCTAGGCCAATGATATAACTATCTTAGCTCTACATGCATATTATTAACCCTAGGGTGTGTTAAATATGGGTATTGATGAGCTTTTAACAAAATCAAGTCTTGTAAAAGCCAAAAAATGATCACATAAATGTGCCTTATATGTCTCAAAATACCATCTAAATCTAAGGTGTAACCCAAAAACCTACCCTTTAGGACCTTTATGATTCTAAAATCTATAAATATTCTAATAAATACTATTCCCAAGTAAATCATCAATAATTCAACCTCTCAAATCAATGTGAAAGGTCATAGATATAGGCTCATGTCATGTTCTATCCAACACATCCTAGATAATCGTGATCATAATCTCATGTCACATCCTAATCAAGGCATCTATAAACAATTCTCATTCCTTTTGATATACTACATATCAAAGTGTTAATCACAAAGGAACTCTATCTAATGTCGTTGATGATCACTGAGGCTAGGTTGAGTCAAGATTTGTTGAAGACTCATGTGGTCTGTCTTTAAGACAAATCAATTGCCAAGGAAATAATGCTACCATCTAAGAAGTGCATAAATAATTGTAGCTATCTAGAGGTAATGATTGAGGTATTTTAACTCATAATCCTTGAGTTTTTAAGACTCAAAATTAGTGACTTGATTGTCTTAAATGAGAATGGCTCTCAATACCAATTCAGAAGTATTGGTGTACACCAATAGTTCACCCTCTAAGTCTGATAATACTAAGATTGATGCACTAGTTAGATTATCTTTCATTGTTTGGAAGGCTTTCTCACACTTATTTGACCAAATGAACTTCTTCCATTTTTGTTGAAGATAAGTGATGGGGTGTTCTATTTGAGATAAGTCCTAGACAAAGTGATGATAATAACCTACTAACCCCATAAAATTGAGTACCTATATCACATTGGTGGGTACTGGCCACTCAATAATGGCTCATATCTTTAAGGAGTCTATTGAAATCCCTTCACTATAAATGATATGACCCAAGGATTGAACCTATATCTAGAAGGAACACTTGCTTAGTTTCCCATATAATTTATTTTCTCACAAAATATGCAATACATAGGATAGGTGCTCCACATGTTCCTCCTCACTCTAAGAGTAGATAAATATATCATCAAGGAAAAATAAAATAAACTTATCTAAAAATTCCTTAAACACACCATTCATAAGGCTTATAAAGATTGTAGGTGCATTAGTCAACCCAAATGGCACCACTATGAACTCATAGTTCCCAAAGCATGTTCAAAAGGTGGTCTTATGAATATATGATTTTTATATCCTCAATTAATGGTATCCTAACTTAAGATAAAATTTGAATAATACCCTATCCACTCTCATTTGGTGAAATAGATCATCAATCCTTGGGAGGGGGTAATGATTCTTGATCATCACCTTATTTAGCTATCAATAGTCAATACATAAGTGAAGGGAACCATCTTTATTCTTCACAAAGATAACATGTGATTACCAAGGATAAATTCTTGGAGAAATGAGTACCTTCTCCAAAAGTTCTTCTAACTACATCTTGAGCTCAAAAGGCTTAGGTGTAGTCATCCTATAAGGAGCTCTGGATATAGGCTCTACTCTAGGTGTAAGATCAATATTAAAATCTATCTCCCTTAAAGGGGGTAGTTAAGATAAATCATTATGAAACACATCTAAAAGCTACTAGAATATATGATGATTATCAAGTGTCACCCTAGAAAAATACTTATAATATCTATTAACAAATATGATGGAAAACATCTAAAAACCCTTACATGCACTTTTCCTAAGATACATATCATAAATCACATTTAGATATATGGGTATCTTGATCCCTATGATTAGAGCCACACTCCAAAATTCATCATAGCACTCAATAACCTTGCTGCAAAAATCTGCCTTAGCTTAGTGGGTCTTAAGCTAATCCATACCTAAAATAACATCATAAGAACCCAAGGGTATGATATGGAGAT
>JARHVA010000289.1:4295000-4315000 GCA_037957365.1 Torreya grandis
TTTTAAGTTTTATTTTTTCTATTTTTAATTTCCTTATAAACATATATACATGTACATATACATATACATACATACATACATACATACATACATACATATAATTTGGTTAGTTAAATGTAATATATAAATATACATATATATTTATATTTCAAATAAAAATTTAATGAATTTAATCTTAATTATAAATATAATTGTAATAATAATTTTATTTATTTGTTAAATACTCTTATAAACTAATATAAGATTAAATTGAACAATTTTAAACATCCTAAAGTGGATGTATTATCATTTATTTTGTCACATTAATGAATTTATAATAAAATTTTCACATTCAAATTTTAACTCTCAACTAAAGAAAAGAGAAAGTGAAAAAAAGAGAAGTATTTTTTTCAGTGTCACAATCAAATGCACAACATGATCAACATAGTCAATATATGCATTTATAAAATGAATTGTATTCATATTTATTTTATAACAAGTATAATTTCAATTTAAATATTTCCTTTCCCAAATTTTTTAATAACTAAGGAAGAGAGACATAGTGATAATGAGAGGATTATTTTATCATACACAATGCAAAAACAATCCCATTTTTTTTTTTAATAACTACGAAAGAGAGAGGTAGTGATAATGAGAAGATTATTTTATCATACACAATGCAAAAACAACTTCCTTTAACACTTATGTGAAAGGGGAAGGAGTAAATTTTCATAAACAAACAACATATAACTTCAATATTTTTTTTTTTCATTTTTATTATAATCTTCTTTAGGATTCAAGGGAAAAAAACATGTAATATATCTCCCTTTAAAAATAATTCAATATTTTTATCAAGAGTATACATTATATTAAAATTCTACAAGGGTGTCTTCAACTCCACATTTCATTCACAATATTAACTTTCATATCATATCAATACTCTTTTGTTTTTTTATTAAATGTATGAACTACTTAAAATAGAAAGGAATTCAATGAACATACCTTTTCTCATATAAATTTAACAAAAAACCTTTTACATATTGATAAATATAATTAAAAAGGAAGAGGAGGTAAAAACAGTGTTAAAAACATTTATACAAAAATATTTAAACACTTCTAACAATATATAAAAGGGATAAATCTTATGTCCACAAGGCTAAGATCATTATCTCATTAAAAACCATTTATAAGAGTCCATAAAAGAGATGTCAAAGGCTACAATTTTTAACAAGATTTCATCAAAAAAATATCATCACTCAAACAATGATTCATAATGGATAATAATATCTTTAACAACATGAAAGACTTGAGATGACAAAAGAATATATGAGAGCAACCGTCATGCCACAACATCAAGCTCTAAGCTCCAAGAAGGAAAACCTATATGCAAGTAGTCAAGCTCCAAGGACACTTCAATAAAACACAAAAATAGGCCAAAATAAGGTGATTGACCACCCATATTATAGGCACAATTTCATGTAAACCTCACCTAGTGAGGTTCATGCATA
This sequence comes from Torreya grandis, assembly GCA_037957365.1. Lineage (NCBI taxonomy): Eukaryota > Viridiplantae > Streptophyta > Pinopsida > Cupressales > Taxaceae > Torreya > Torreya grandis. The sequence continues at coordinate 4,296,488 of JARHVA010000289.1, forward strand.
GTGTCCCCCAAGCCTAAGGGAAAGAGGCATGCCTAAAATCATATCCATAATTGAATAATTTTGATATGGAAATGGCTATAGGTGACAATAATTAAGAAAATGAAATAATAAAATATTTAAAATAGAAACAAAAATAACAAGTCACAAAGACATCACTAAAGGGAAGAGAATGAGGCACTTGCTTTCTTTGTCATATAAGTTCATTATTGAACACAAGGGCTTCCAAAGACAAATAAAAGAGTGGTTAGCAAACAATAATTTTCCTCAGATTCCCAAAATATATATTTGTTTATTATACCTTCCATAACCATCCTTAGACCTCCCATAACCATCCTTAGACATCCAATATTTCATAATGGAGAGTTGATTTTCAACTTTACTAAAAGGTTCCACTTCTCATAAGCATGTTAATGATAATAAGGATAAAATGGGTTTGTCTAACAAGCCATGAACAAGAGATACACTCTCTCATTTCAAAAATATAAGTACTTACGATAAACCCACATGGGTGGTATAGGGGTGCTCCCAATTCCCATATCAAACATTCACACAATAACAAAATAAGAATACAACAAAAAAGAGAAATCATGGAAACAATATAAAATATAAAAACTTAAAAATAATCCTTAAAATATGGGCCTCAAATAAAGTAAAAACACTTGTTCATTTTCCCTAAAATGAGATTCATTCAATATAAAAAATAGAAGAGAGAATATTAAAACATAAAAATTAGTAAGCAAAATACCTACCTCAAACCAAAATCTCCACTTGTCAATCTTCCAAAAGCCTTTTTCCAAGCACCCAAACTCTCCAACAATCCAAAATGCATAACCCAAAAATACCAAAAGAAAGTCCTTAAAAGGAGAAGACAACAAAAATAATGACCAATAATAGGGTGAAAAATGGCCATCCTCATCCTAATAATGTGACCCCCTCCATAAATTTCTCTTACAAACTTTGTAAATATCCTTACACACTCACATTTGTGTTTCTTGCACTCAAATACATAACACAACTTTTTTTGCATAAAAAGAGAGGGTTGACCATGGGATTTTGGCCTAGGCCATAAAATTAGGCCTTTCTATGACCAAAAAGTGGTCAAATGTCCTTGAAAAATCCACATATCTAATGGGTATACATATGGGCCAAAAAAGATCTTGTATAATAAGGTTTACTTGTCAAATACTCAAAGAAAAAGGTGCTTGAAGGGACAATATCAAGATTACACACAAGAGTTGGATTTGTGTGCAACATGACCCCTATAACTAGGTTGGTTGACCTCATATATGGTTATTTTAGGATTAGGTTGAATAGACTAAAACAAATGATTTAGTCTAAAACATCATAATTTCAAATAATAATTAAAAAAAGGAAATATAAAAGAGTACCAAATAATACATTGAACAATTTATAAAATGAATGTGTATAAGATTTAAAGGTTTAAAAGGGTCTAAGGAGTTAATATGGTCTATTGAGGCACATATAAGTCCCTCCTAGTATTGCATTTAGCCTCCATATAACCTACACAATACAAACATCAAACACATCCATAAAAAAATTGATATCAAGAACAATATGGAGCATGTGTATATTTACATAGTTAATTTACCATAAGAACATCACAAAGATATACACATATCTTGGCTAATTAAAAAATATCAATAGTAAAATCATGGTATAGATCATTATTCCATTTAATAACAATAACTAGATAGCAAAATACATCTACTTAAAACAAACATGTTTAGTAACCATACATACAAATAAGATCTATTGAACTAGATAACCAAGGTCCATAATGAAACAAAATATAAAGTTTGGGAACCTCATGCCTCCATATAGTCCAACACATATCCATAAATTCCAAAAAACAAACAAAATATATAATAGGGAGTGATCAAAATAGGGTCTCACATTGTGTTTACATCTTTGTAAAATAATTAGTCAACCCTATCCAATTTAGTTTATTTTTCCTATTTTTAGCTATATTTACATAGAATGTATCAACCAAAACTGATACAACTTTGCACTATGTGAAGAACCAAATAATCTTATGTCAATATAGTTTTCTTATGTTTTCATTTTTTAACATAAACAAGGAAAATAAACTTTCTATTTTAGTAATTAATCAAAAATTTCATTTCAAGTTGACTACCTATTTATTTCAATTCATTGAATGTTTTAAATTAAATCTCAATATTAATTTTTAAATTATATTTTCTAGTTTTTTGGTTTTCTATAGAAACTATGTTTATGATAATTTTCAAACTACTTAGATACTTTTGTGAAGGGCTACACAATGTTCTATTTATAGTCTTATTCTATTGTTTATAGATATAATGGCATGAGGTATTTTCCCTAATATTGATAGTTATAATATATAGCTAAATACAAACTTTAATTTCCATATACCTCATAGTATAAAAAAAGTGCCTAGGATCCCCTTTCATTAAACCTTAGGAAGTTAACCATCTATCTGATTATGTAGTGCACTAGTTAGTGGTTAGCACCATGAAGTTACTCAGTTTACCCTCAACAATAGGTTTAATGGGCTATGGGATGATACTTCCTCCATACTCAGTGTTATAAAATATTGAGTTGACACTATACAATAGACAAGTAAGTATATTTGAGATCTTATAAATCAATCACATCTTTTTAAGTAAATCTATCTAATCTTCATTTTATAAAAATAATTAGTAAAACTAGTTAAATTTCTAATTTTCTACATGCTATTGTATTCTGTATTTCATACTATATCAACCATCATTGATAAATTTATATGTTGTGTGTTTCAACTAAACTAGATAACACTAATATAACTATATGTGTGTCAATAGACTACATTGACCACATTCAATATATTATATTGAGTTTAATTTTCCTTTAAATCTATTTATTAGATTGTATTTACCCATGATTTATAAAGTTTTGTCACAATACTATTGAATTTCCCCCAAATCAGAATACATCAATGAGGATTAATATAGTTTTATCTCTACCATTAAGTGTGTGTAAAGACATCAACCATGATTGATATTGTATATTTTATGGTAAATGTTTTTATTATCTTTTCTCAACCATATAAAATAGGCTCAATATAGTCTATTTTTTACATCTTTGTTTGTGCCACTACATCAACCATAGTCAATATATTACTTTTTAGATCCTTATTATTACTTACATCAATTAGGAACTAAATTGAACCAAATCAATATAGTTATTATCTCTATATAATTTATCTATTCTTATCCCTAACTACATTGGCCTTGGTCGATCTAGTCTATTTTGGTCAATATAGTTAATTAACATTTGTTGTCCAAACTACTATATCATGTTTGATCGAGAACAATAATTTTGTGTAAGCAATCACATATTATATAAAATATTTACTCTAATTAACATCATGAAATAACTTATTATAATATTTATTGATATACGTAACCCATTTATATTTTACATGGGTTTCTCTTTCCTACCAACTTTATGCACCAATGAAGACCACGCTTCATGCTACAACTAATCCCAATAACCATCTAGATCTATCAACTATAGCATGGTTCAAATCACTCAAAATGATGATCTATATGATTCCCATAACTTCAAAAACATTAATTAAAAACCATTTATACCCCTAACATGAATGTTACTTTATCCAAACTTGCATATTTCACCATTGGATAAATTGATATTAACCTTGGAAACCCCTCTCTAATGAATCTTGTTATCACTAATTTTAGGAATTATCCTCCTTCCAATATTAGGACTCAACCCCTAATAGTAATAAAAATCCACATATTAATACAAATCAAATTATTGCACAAATGGTTCAACAAATGAATGTTATGCAAACAAATAACAATTACCAAATGATTTAAATGTAAAATCATATCTTGTAAAGTAAACCTCTCATCATCAAGTCTCAACATAATTAGAATCTTGGGCCCCTCCTCTTCATGATGCCAACTATAATATCATCCCTTAACCTATGATGTGTAAAATAATGATTCAAAATATTTAAAATGAACCTTTAGATCCATTTATGATATTTATATATATTGGAAACATTTCTCAAACTATTACATATGATGGGGCTATGGACCCAACTATTTTTTGTGAATCTTTTAGAAATCTCTACAAGGAATGGGATAAAACTAATAACTTTTCTACTACTAAACTTCTTGTGAAAACATTTATGAGATATGTTTTATAATGGTATAATAAAGTCCCTCAACATTCTAATTTATAACTAGATGATTTAGTTAATGCTCTAGTTAAGGAATTTCAACACACTGATCTTCCTAAAAATAGCCTTAGCCATTTCATCAATGTTAAACAACTAATAACAAATCCTATCATACATTCATAAAATGATGGAAATCATTATCTCACAAAATAGATCATAATATGAGTGATGAAAATATTTTAAAACTCTTTATCACTACCCTTAAACCTTATCTTTATTACAAGGTTCAAATTTTATCTTCTTAAACTTTATAAGATGATTTTGACCAAGTTAAAAGACAATATTTTCTCATGACTAAATTTAAATCTTCTCATAGTCTCATCAAGAATTATTTCCAAGATTAAACCAATGCAATAAGCATTACCAGCTATAACTATATTCTACCTCAAACTAAAATAAGACCAAATAATTTTGATATCCAAACTCCCTACCACTCAAGATTTAATGTGTTATAAATGAGAAAGCTATTATATCCATATAATCCTTTCATTTACACTACCATCACTCCTCCATCATGGTATAATCCTAACAAATTTTATTGGTTCCATGATGATATTGGTCACTCTTATGAGACATGTCATTCACTTTCAAAATTTGTGGTTTCATTCATATTAGTAGATGTTTTCTTATCTAGATGTTATGATCAAGGCTCATCATATTGATTATATTAAAGCTTCTAAAAATCTAAAATTTTCCAAATCTAGAACTCTAAAATCTCCAAAATATTCTTCTTATCCCTAAATGTTTGTGCTATTGATGCTAATTATGATCAATATTATACTGATTATGAGTATATGAATGAAAATAAAGTTAATTATCATTATAATCTCACTCAAAAGGATCATTTCACCAAACCTAAGAAACCTTATACCAAGGAAAAACTTCTTAAAGATACTACAACTACTCCTCTGTCATCTTCAAAAGCAATCACTAGTGATGAGATGCTTCGACAACTAGAACCTCAAACTTATTATTCCATCCTTAAAAATAATATCATCTCTAATAACACCCAAGCCTTGTTCTAGTTCTTCCTCTTCTAAACTTGTTTGTAAATTCTTAGAGGAACTTAATTTAATGGCTTTATAAATTCTTCTTATGTAATTAGTCATAACTTCTCCTTATCACCCAAGTTCTTTATGAAATAACTACAAGACATCAAATAAACCCCATATAATGATTCTAAAATACCTACTTTACCTTTTTATGGTCCTCCACCCATATAGGTTCACACTATTTAAATTATTCCTTCTTCCATAAAACCCATCATAGAATTATTTGATGATGATACGATTAATTATTAAATTATTTTTGTGTACTGATGATCCACCCCTCTTTATTAAAATTGGAATCAATAATAATTTAATTAGAAAACTCTTGGTAGATTAAGGTTCATATATTAATGTTACCTCTATTGGGATAATCCAAAAAATTAGACATTCCAAAGAACAACTCAAACAAACTTGTCTTACTTATCATATATTTGATAAAATTAATAAAAACATATTTGGTTGTATTTGGCTCCCCCTCATGATTGGAAAAATAACCAATTCAAACCAAAATCATGGTCCTATTAGCCATTTTTAGTCACCATGGAGGTACATGACCTAATTTCAATAGTTCAGGGCTATAAATTTTAGTCAGAGTTTAGTAAAATGGATAATTATTTTGACTTAGCATTTTTACAAGAAAGGTTGGTCTTCACACCTTTTGAAAAAACATTGTCGATTTTTTATTTGGAGATTTTAATATAAAAAAAAGTTATGAAGGGTAAAATGAGATTCAAGTTTTTCAAATGAAGAAATTCAAAGACACATTCTAAATGTTTAATAAAAATTCAATAAATTTTTTATGAATAAGCATCAAAACTTTTATTCTCAATGCAAATGCTAAAGACCAAGTTCAAGGGTAAAAACTGTGAAGGTAAGGCCTCAAAAAAATATTATAAAGACCAAATTATGAATATAATTTATAACAACATAAAATATAAAGGCTTAAGTATTCATAACCTTGTAATCATAAGGATTCATGGTGCAATTTTCATGTGTAAAACATGTGTGCAAGGTTCTAAATCTTTAGGTAGTAATAAGAGGGAAGTATGTAGAGTGTAGATTCAAATTATAAAGGCACACCCAAAATATTCATTCCTCTTATGTGATATTTTTATAAAAATTATCTATGATAAATGTTAAATACCCAAGCTCAATCATGGAAATTAGATTCTACAATCCCATCATCCATAGACTATGCACCTTCCTTTACACAGATCAACACTCATATTATTGTATAACCTTCAATGCACACTCTTATCACAAAATAGAAACTAAGTGTTAATGTGTGAATAGATTGAGGTGTAAAGAGAGTGCACCCTTAAATGAATGGATTAAAAAGTGACAAGATTAACTAGGATAAAGAGACTAAATAAGGGATAACACCCTCTTTTCACACTATCTATCTACATGCAAGTGTGTCACATGTGTAAAACTCAGCAAGGTCCCAAACATGCACTATCTAGTGCATAGATAATTATTAAGGGTATAGGGAATATATTTAAACATAATTCACAATATTACATGATATAATTTAAATGGACATATGTATACTCCATTTAAACAAGTGAACCTAAATTGATTTATAGGTGTTAGTCAAGTATGAGAAGTAGTTGTGAGTAGTTGGGAGTTGTATGTATCCACATCAAAACAAGTTAAAAAAAAAAATTAGATGTTAGATGGTAGATTATGGACACATGCCTTAAATGATTAATTAAGTTTATTTCATTACCAAACACACATGTGGATCCATGAGAATCCTTTCAACCACTTCCAAATAAAATTGTTAGATAAAATATAAGAATCATGACTCCTAATGACTGTTGTGTGGTGAGTTGGTGCTCTTAATCAACCTATATCCCTGAATACTAACCTCTAAATTCAAGCCTCTATATACAAACACAAATGGGAAATTTATTGCATAAGAACTTGCTTGACCCTATAAATTCTTTATTTTTATTGTATGTGCAACCTTCTCTTTAGTATAGCAAAGTTATACCCATTTAAGCTTATAATATTGGATTAGGCCTTGAAATTAATGTGAACCAAACTATCAATTTTTCATACTCTATATTATGTGTGAATTTAAGTTTACCAATCATTATCTATGGATGTTCATCTCTCTAATTTCCATCTTCTCTTCACACATCTACATAGAATGAAAATATTGTTTAGGTCACACTATATGTATTCATAAATCTATGCATGCATTATCTAGAAATCACTTTCATCCCTCTCAATGCTACATTGTGTTCTTTTACCTCGATGTGAAACACTTATGTAGTGGATACCTAATTTTAATGTCATGCACTCGATCCATTATATTTATGGTGTCACAAGAGGGTGAGGTGATTGCTTTATGCTTGGTGCATCACCACATTTCCTTTTAAAAAATCTCTTACATTCTCCCTCCATTTTCCCTTAAAATATTTAGGCATAGAATTAGACATATATTATATTTCAATATTATAGGTCTATGTGATGGTCCTAAACTAGGTGAACTTAAATTATAATGAAGCTATCTTAATTTAGAGGTTCATCCCAAGAAGTGAACTAGTCCCACACCTTGGGGACATTCCCATTATTATGATAAGACATTGAATGTTCCATGTATGTGGGTGAATTCAATAATTCTTTACCATGTGATATATTATTTCATGCCCTAATCCAAGTGATCTCAATATGCACCCATCAATAATCCTCTTATGTAGGGGATCATCCATGGGTGCACATTTTGAATGATAACAATTTATGGCACACTAGTGGGACCAATACAAAGATTTATCTAAGATATTGGTGTTGTTCTTAGTCAATAGTGTTGAGGTCACTCTATAGAGCACCTAATGACTCCAAACATTTATATTTTGTAAAATATTATCCTTTTATACATATGCTAAGATAGATGAGATCATTTTCAAGAGGTATCAATTTTCATTAGAAGAAGAGTTAGAGTATCACTATCTCTAATTAGGAGAACTAGTGATTTAGGCTAAGCTTTCATAAGATCTTAGTCTAACCTTCCTTTTGGTAGATTTACCCAACCTAGAAGAGGATTATTCCTGATTTCCTTCATGGTTGTGTAGAAGAACCAATTATTTGTTCCCTTTAATGGAGGTAGCCATTTGGTTTTATCCTAGTATTATGATATCTTAGTCATAGACCTTAAAATCTAGTCATATTTTATTGGTGAGAATGCAACATCCACCATATAATATATCCAAGATATTACAAATATTTAATTATTTTACCATTTAATAGAGGATAATGTATTAGTTATGATACTTACCTCTTCCTTGAAAAGGAAGGCTATCTAATTGCATCAAGGTTTGAAGTTAAATTATATTCACAATTGGGATGAGTTGGGAAAATGACTATGAAATTGGTTTGAATATATAAGTGACCACTTGTCTTTAATATAAAAACTAACCAACATTAAGATATGCCTACACCAACTGATGGTTTATTTTAATTTTAAATTCTATAAGCTCTAAGACAAAATACCACATTTATGTAATCCATCTCCAAATAATGCATTTTTGTATTATTTAAAGGCTCTCAATAGTGATGTAGTTGTAATGGTCTAATCCATGGGAGGAATTGTGCTTCTTAATGCATATGAGGTTATTGTGTGCATAGATAATTATTTGATTCAATATGGAAATATTTCATCTAGACCCCTCATGCCTTGTTTCCTAAAAGACCATCCACAATTCAACCTACCTCACCTTTTATTTTGACCCTAGCACCTATCCCTATTATAACTAGCTCTCTTACTCCATCACATACACATTTGAGTAAGCTAAACAAATTCAAATAATTATTATAGAGATTTGGAAATGATCTAGTGGTTCTTAAAATGTATAAATCAAAACATTTTAGGCCTTATTATCCTTTAAACTAACCATATCAATTGAATAGGCCTCCTTATCAAGGTGGCATGTAGATTTAGAAAAAATTTCCTTATAATAGACTACCTTATGTGCAAAATTATAGTGCTATCAATAATTCAATAACCCTCATACTCATGTAGAACAACGTAGTTCAAGACTATGAATAGTGTATTCCATGTAATCAACCATATAATTAGGTCACCTATGTAAATAGAACCTTGAATCAAGTGTTCATGGTATAAAATGTGTCATAGTCTTAGGCACAATAAAACATTGTAGTTCCATAAAGGGAGGAAAATATAGAACAAGCACAAGAACAAAATGAATCCAATCTTATAAATTGGTAGGAAGGCAACTTCACTTACGTAAATTAAAGTGAGATACCAAGTATGATAAGCAACCCAATTACTTTTAACATGAGTTTTAAAAAGATACCAATGATGGAAGAACCATCTTCTTAAATGCCTTTAAATATTGTGACCCTAAGTTTAACACATAGGTACCCAAGCCAAAATTCCCATATAACCTTTGGTGTACATGAATTAGGTTGTATATGGAGAGAGTTAACATCATACTAGCATGAATGTGTGAGAAGAATCTACTATTCAAAAATTTTAGACAAAGGGACCCTAAATCCCCCTTAACATAGTCAAGAAAATAAATAAAACAAGTCTAAATGTAATAATGTGGGATGCTCTTATTATTAATTCTCAAAGGAATTATATATAGGATGATACAAAGAAATTCCAAGTGCATGAGTCATCATAGAAAACCAAATAAGGAGGAAATACATATAATTAGCAAGATAACTCCATTTTATATTTATTTAATCATTGGTAAGCATATATTACATAGTTTCATGATAGACTCAAGTGAAAGTAGCTCATTGATGCCAAATAAGATAACATTCATGTTGGGTATAACATACTCTCCTTTTTAAAAATGTGCCATCCAATTGGATGGTATGATAGTTCAAACTATGGGGATCATCAAGGATCTAAACCTTATTTTACATGCATGTCTAAGCCTTTCCACTGTGTAAGACATCATAGTAATTGATCTTCCCCCTAATTTGCTATATGTCTTTCTTATGATATCAAAATCAAGATGGGTGGATACATATCATAATATTGGTCACACATTCTACTCTAGACTAGATATAGGATGAAGGTGATAATCAAGGCTAAACCTATCTTCAAAAGTCATGTGGATCTATATTCTCCTAGCCTAGTTGAAATAAAATGTGCAATGTTTGATGAGGAGGATAAATGAATCCTCCATAAAGCTAACACAAATCTTAAAGAGGTCTTATATCTTAATTAATGAATGTGCATGTGAGCATTATGAGTGTCACACATATGACAATGTAGAAGAGATGAGATTAGGGATTTACTACATTCTTGAAGAGAATCTATATTAATAGACTTTATAAAGGCATAAGATGAATTTGAAGGTATATGGTAATTATGTTTTGATGGTTATCATAGTAAAGTTAGTGTTGGATCTAGTTTGTATTAGTCTTCCCTCATAAGGAAAAATATTTATGTGCATTCAAGTTGTAGTTTAGCTTCAAAAATAATGTTTATGAGTATGAGACACTAATTTAGGGTTTCCAATTATTTAAAAAGAAAGGGATCAAATTATTAAAATCATTTGGATACATCTAACTAGTTGTGAACTAGGTTTAGGCATAAAATATGTAAAATAAAAAAATGATAAAAGATTTCAAGCATAGAGTATGGGACATAATTGAATGATTTGACACCTTTAATATTTGTTCCATACCAAGGGTCTAGAAGGATGATGGTAATAGACTTGTAACCATAAGTGCATAGTATGACATTTTTCATGATGTAAGGAAAGAGTCAAAAAAACTTGTAAATATTGTGTTTGAATGAGTGGTCTTGGATAATGTAGACAAATGGCAAGTGTTTGATAGTGATGAATAGATCATCAACTTATTATAGGATGAATTAGAATTTAATAGCATAACCCAAGCAGTGATTTATTCCCAATAAGAGGACTATATAATTCAATTAAAGAGAAACAATTTTCCCAAGAGATTTGTCATGATGACAAGCATCTTCAAATCTCATGACTAGCTCATAGTTGAGAAGTAAAACATGATAGTTAAAGAGGATATCTTTACAAAGGTTACCATCTCTGATGGAAAGGTCTTAAAGGTAGGTAAGATATGTTACACATATAAAATTAGAAGACTCATTAAGCTTAACATAATATATGATGATATATTTTCATGGAGTAATAAAGACATTAGGGGATTTAATCTAGGCTTAACTCAACATACCATTGAGATCGATCCTAACATAAATCTAGTTAGGTAATGAAAAAGGCCAATCAATCCTAAAAATGAGCCTTTAATGAGGAACGGGTTCTAAAAACTCATTAAATATAGTATAATATTTATAATCAAGCACTCTTAATGGGTGAACAACCTGGTCCTAGTGTGGAATAAGAGTGGATAAATTAGAGTGTGTAGACTTTAGGGATTTGAATAATGTATCCTTCAAGTATCACTACCCCCTCTCATCAATGGATTAAATCCTAAAAATGGTCATAGGAATAGTGAGATTTTTTTGTTGGATGGTTATTTAGGATATAACCAGATACTTATCTAGGATTTTGATCACTTTAAGATTGTGTTCACTATTAAGTGGGGTCCCTTTGCATATAATAGGATGCCTTTTAGATTGACAAATGCAAGATCAAATTTCTAAAGAGACTTAAATATGGGATTCAAGACACCTATCAACAAATTCATATTAGTATACCTTGATGATATAACTATCTCTTCTAAGCACATGAAATATCACTTGGGTCATTTGGAGTGAGTATTTGAAGGTTCCTAGAGTTTGGCATCTATTTGAACCCAAATAAGTGAGTATTAAATGTCCATGAAGGTAATTTTATTTGGCACATTATCTCTAAAGATGGACTCATAATTAATCTATAATGAATTAAGTTCATCTCATCCCTCCCTCTCCCAAGTCATAAAATGAGTCTTTAGAGCTTCTTGGAAAGAATAAATTTCATCAAGAATTTCATGTCAAACTTTTCTACTCTAACCAAGCCCCTCATATCAATGCTCAAAAAAATTATTTCATTCAATTAGACCCTGAAAGGAAAAAATAGTTTTAAATCCATAAAGTCTATTTCACAAGATCCTACCTTGATCAACCCAAATTGCATTAAGGATTTCATCCTTTATGCATGTGGTAGAGTTTAAGGCATCTTATCTATTCTTGTACAACATAATAATGATCAACTGGAGTAGCCTATTAATTTATTTAACTAGTCACTCAAGTATTATGAGCTTTACTAAAAATTTCTAGAGAAACATGCCCTCATAATCACATGGGCACTCAAGAAGTTTAGACACATACTCTCCAAAAATAAGATCCATCTTATGGTCATGCACATAGGTGTAAAAGAGTTTTTTCTTAACATGGACATCAATGATAAGAGATCCAATTAGATAAAAAAGGTGATGGAATATGACATAGATATCCAAGTCACCAAGCTAGTGTGAGGAAAGGGGCTATGTGATTAACTGACAAAAAATTTAAAGAAAAAAGATTGCATAGTTATTTACCTATGTAAAGACCAACTAGAAGATCAAAGCACCTTAGCAAGCTGGAATAAGAACATGAGGGCCTTCTTTCAGAATGATGCATACCTTCTTGGCTTAAATAAATCTTAGCATAGATATTTTAGGTTAAAATCCTTTACTTATTTGCTTATTCATGGTGCTATTTTTATAAGAGACATATAAAAATTTCTTTTAATGTGTGTAGAGTATGATTAGGTGAACATGATTCTTGAGGAGTTTCATAATAGGACATCAGGAGGCCATTATTCACCAAAGACCACTATTATGAAAATCATGTGAGCTAACTATTATTGATTAAATCTATTCAAGGATGCACACACAGGGGTGCAAATTTATAATAAGTATGCCTTATTTATAGGTAAGCATAAATTGGTAGCCCTACCCTACACCTAATATAATTTGATCAACTTTTTACATAGTGGGGCCTATATTTCATTATAATGATAAAATAACCATCAAGCATAGGGCATAAATTGATCCTTATGGATAAAGATTAATTTATAAAGTGGATAAATGTAGTAACACTTAAGGAAGCTAAGGAAGCATCAATTCTAGACTTTCATGAGAGAATTATAACTAGATTTGGTGTTCTAGACACCATTATCTCCCAAAACACAATGGTTTTCCTTGGAACCAAAATCAACGTGTGGGCAGTCAAGCACATCATTAATTTGAAAACCTCCTTAAATTATTACCCCTAGGGGAATATCCTAACTAATTCAATGAATAAAAAATTGATTCACATTATCTAATGGACCATGGAAGTTAATCGGATGACTATGGCTAATAACTAATATGAAAAATATAGAAAACTAGGAATATAAAATTATAGATCATAATTAGAATATAATAGTAATCTTGGATAAGACCATTATGTATGGAAAATAATATATACCACTTGAGTCCATTGACCATAGACTTGGCCTGGTTGAATACGAGTAAAAATTAACTATTACACTTTATACGCTTGAGATTGCTAAATAGGATGAGATATTATGATTTGGATTATGCCATAAAAAATTTATTGTTTTCCTTCTTTTGTCTTTCAAACCCTAACAACACCTTGAAATATTCAAAGCTACCAAAAATAGGGTACTGTAATGGGCATAATTGACCTCAATCACCCCTTGATAATTAATTGTTACTTACATATTCAATACTCTAAGGGAAATCAATCCATAATATTAATTCTAAATTTAGAAACTAGCCATTTTAAGTGCAGGATGTGGCTACCCTAGTGGGATAGGTTTGTGGATATGTTGTTTTCTTAACATGGATGTGTCTTATAAATTCAATGATAATTGTCCTTGGTTGGAGATAGTATGAGGGTAATATTAAGTAGTTTGATCATTTGAATTTAAATTTATATAGAGTATTGATGACAAACACAAGGTTAATCCCATATATAAACAAATGGATTAAAATAATGCCAAATAAGAGTCATCTATTTAGGCACAAGTCATATAGTTTAGGATTCATCAATAGTTAGCATTGTAAAGTACATGTGACTATATTTATGTGTCTACATTTTCCACACCTATATTGTAGGACTGAAATTTATAGAGTAAAGAAGAAATAAATTGAAATTAAGTGTGTATAACACACTTTGTCTTTGAGAGGAAAATATAATTGTTTAGGTTACTCAAATTTATAAAACCCTAAAAAAACATGTGAAGTAGTCATTTTTCCATTAAAAATCTGAAATTTGATATTTGGAAAAAAAAATGAAATGAGAATAAGAGAGAAGTACACCTATATGTAGGTGAAACCAAGTTACCCTATAACATGTAACCAATGATGGAGAACAATGCTTCTTTGTTGAATCACTTTGATAATTTTAAACCAATGTCAAATTAATAGTGATTAAATCCCAAATTTAAATAAATAATCAAGGCCTTGAGTTGTAAATATGCATATTTCAACTCTTGTAAATGGGGAATAATACCTAATGTATTAATCTAAAAAGGTATAAATATGATGGGTTCACTATAAGTGACATCAAGGCTATTAATTATAACTAGGTGTGAACTTTGCCACCCATAATAGTAATATGGAACCATACAATGGGTTCAATAGAAGTAATAATAAGGCCATTGATTGTATCTAGAGTTTAATGTAGATTACCCATAATAGATTTAATCACACTACTATAGATAGATATATATTATATTTGCATGATCAAAAGAGAATGAAAAATATTCATGAAACCATCACGACCACATAGGTCATAGATTTGCATTTAAATAAAAAATTTATATTTTAATTAATAAATTTAAACTTTTAAAATGTGTGCATGAAAAATCATCATGCCATTTGAACTTTGAAATTTTAAATTTGAACTTTGAACATGTGCATGAAAAAGTATTGTGATTTTTGAAATTTGAAATTGTAATTTTTAACTTTGGAAATGTGCATGAACAAGTCTCATGCCTTTGAATATGTGCTAATGATATATAATTAAATGCATTTATATTCTTAATTTTAATTAAATATTCAACTTGTAACTTTGATCTTGTAACTAATTTTCATATGTCCATGCATATGCATTCAAGTGTGTAGAAATATGTACTTTGTTTTTTTGAAAATTGAGAACATATGCATGTCATATGCCCCTATAATTTGTATCTATCTACCAATATTTGTAATATATCTCATTTTAAAATTATTTGAATATTTGTAAACTTATACTCTATTATAGGATATGATTTATCATTCATTTGAATATTTGAAAACTTGCATTTTTTAATCTTTGAACTATGTACTCTATCCCAAATCTACTTTGTTTTCAATTCATGGAGGCTTCAATATCTAAAACATAGATACTATGATTCCCCAATTTTGAGGTAATGTATATATCCTACAAGTCACTCATCTTAAAATAAGGGTTAACTATATCATGTGATAAATATATAATCATATAGTAATTATGTCAACATGTGGAGAGTATGTCATCAAAATAATGTAATTATAATTGAAGCATGTATGTAGGATATTAAATGTGAGGCATACACATTTCATGTCTAGATAGATATAATAATGAAGTATATAGTAAAATAATCATCTATGAAGTAGTCTACACATCTAAAGTGCATGATATATATCATGACACCACCAATCAAGGTCAATAAACACAACAAACATAATACATAATTTCATGCAATGTCACATATAGTGCCAAAGGCCACATATAATAGACATGACTATGTCACAACAAAAAAGGTCAAATACCACATGAAAATGACATTAAGAATGTTGAAAACAAGGGATAAGTTAAAATTTCACACAAAATAAGAGGGCCAAGGGCCATAAACAATAAACATGTTCAAATGTTGCATATACCAAAAAAATTATTGTAGAGATGTTTAAGTAATTTTTTCACACAAGGGACAAAGGACATAAGTAATGGACATGTTAAAATGTTGCATATACCAAACACTAATATTGTAGAGATGTTTAATAAATTTTTTCTTACAAGTGCCAAAAGGCTATATACAATAATAAAGTAATGTTTGGCCTATTATACAAGAAATTAAAATCATTGAAGGATCATAGAAAAAGTGTGAGTATGATAAATTTATATTTTATATAATAAAATAATTTTGTACACTTGGAAGATATAACTTTTGTCTCAACCCTTTAGTTTAGGACTTTTCCACTGTCATAAGGCTCATGTTCACCATCTCACTATGCCTACATTATTATCTTATAGTCTAACCCTAAAATTATGATTAACTAGAACACATGTAGGTCATAGTATTCTTAAAATATGATAATATACTTCACTTCTAATTACAAGTTTTTCACGTCTTATTATTCTCTATAATTCTACCATATAGATTAGGGAATTAGCATCAATGTTAATGCCCAAGTTATAACACTAGTGTCAATACCATAAAAAAAATTCATATAGTTTGACATGTATGGGTGGGTTTATAGTATTATTTTAACCCTCCTGTGAGATCATTTCAAAAGGTATTTTAAAAAAAATCCAAATACCATTTCATTATCATCAATCAATATCAAGTAATTTTCAAGCACACATATATCTTGAAGTACCTCTCAAGCTTAAAATTTTTTCCTATTATTCCCCATTTACATATCACTCATATGAGTAGTATTATTACAAGTTTGAAGCATACAAAGAGTATTGCATGAGTAGTATTTTACAAGTTACAAGATAGATCACTACATGCACTCACATATAACATATTGCATAATTGTTCACAAATAAACCCACATAAGGGGGATAACTACATCAATATGAGTCCTTCTTGGAAGTATATGGATATGTAGGTAACAATAATTTATATATGGGTATCTGAGGTAAGATTAACATAACTTGAGCCCATTAACCCCTATTTTTTAAGGTAGCATACCCTGATTAGAGGATATAGGGTTTTAAGTTACATATTGATATATAAAACCTATGTGCATGATATGAAAAAATAATCTTCAAGGAAATAGGGAACCCTAATAGGCATAGGTGTAATTTATATAAAAGGAAATGTAATTTAATATGGATAAAAGTGTTAGTTTTAGGACAAAATTATTGACACTAGTGTTTAGGTTGACAAAGAGCTAATTTCCAAAATTTGATGAATCAAAACTAAGCATCATCCTAAATGTTTCTTCACATACACTCTTATATGTATTTTCACATAATTAAATAAGCTAATTATTATTATTTATTCATGATTAATTAATCAAAATACAATTTGGAATTGTAATTTCTATATTTGGATTATTTCCATAATTCAACACTGTAATTGAATACTGTTAATTTGAATTATTTAATTGGCATGATTATAAAATAGTCTTATTATTAATTTATTAGGCTATTATAATTAGCCTTAATTAAAAAATGGCCAAATTTTTGTTTACCTAACCTTCGAGTCTTGTCATGCAACCTTATTTTGATGTAGGGTTTTCACCCTTCTAGGGTTTTTAAGTAAAATATGATTTCCTTATCATGGATTGTTTTCTAATATCTTTATGTATCTATTATCCTATTTTTATCTCATTATTTATAAAATTTAAATATAATAAATAAAAATATCTTCTTCTTTCTAAACCTAAAGAGAATTTTAGTTACTTTCCCTCTATCAAGGACCATGCTATCACTGCTCCAAGGATTAATGTATCCCATATTATAATACTAAAATAAGGTAATAAATGTACCCTTACTTAAAAACCTCCATGTCACACATATCATTTATATAGTGTGGGTATGATCATTTAATCTAAAGTACATAGGGTTTGTGTTGGTAAAACCTTAAAAAATCAAATCATTACTATGGGAAGGCTCATAGATAAATTGAAAAATTAAAATCAATATTTTATTTCAAATATCACATCATTTGAAAACCACCTTAAATATAAATAGAATTTATAATGTGATAGTGGTAGTCATGAATTTGTATCTTCATCTAGTAATATTGTGCCAAACTAGGTGTCATCAAAATAGGAATCTACAAGAGAATTCACTTATGATAACTGATTTAAAACATATGTAAAAGGCTGATGAGATTCTCGGTGATATTCTAAGGGTAATTATTTGAAACAAATTGATCACACTACTTCCTTTACATTATTTAAGGAGAACAAAATATTATTGTGAATATCATATAATGCTTGGGCACCATATAGATAGTTGTTTAGCTATGAAGAAGAAAATATAACATATAATTGATAGTGTTGATC